>VUQR01001677.1:0-10945 GCA_015108515.1 Hemichromis elongatus | reverse complement strand
CCCCCCGCCGGGAGGACCCCCCCCCCCCCCCACTTCTGGGTTTTGTTGAATCTGCTGAAAGTGCTTCACATACTTGGCATTGCATCCAGTGTCCTCCGTGGAGACTTATTGTCTCTAAATATGCAATTTTTGGCATTTGGACCTTCTCCCAGTTAATCACCACTGTGTGTCAAAACAAAAGGGAAGAAATAGAAATGCAAAAACAATGCGCATTCATGTGGTGACATCACTGAAATAAAGCAGAATAATAAATGAGCGGAGGAGCGTGGAGGTGTGCCCTAGATGACCTGGCAGCAGCTGTGTGGGGTTGGCGTGCAGAGCAGACCCTCCTTGGGGCTCCGGTGAATGTTGACGGACAGAGTCTTGTCGCTCAGAGGCATCTGCAGCACACGGTTCTTCATGTTCCTGTGGTTTTCCCGGGCCAGGTCCAGCTCTCCCAGCCTCAATCGGCCCGAGCAGGGTCCCTCCAGCAGCGGGTCTGCCAGTGCGTCTCCCAGCGGGGGCTGGTTGTACAGGTTGCCCCTGGGTGAGGGGCCACCCAGAAGCGAGACCTTATCTAAGCTACCAGTGGAGCCGCCCATGCACATTCTCCACATGGGACGGTCCTGGGCATCCCCACCAACACTGCCGGCACTGCCAGCAGCAACACCTCCGCCACCTCCCCCTCCACCCCCCGTCAAGTTGTGGAACTGAGAGCTTAGGCACAGGCTCATCAGCTTTAGGCTTTCTACCAGACCACTGGCGGCCTTGGCTGTGCCTTTACCTTGGCCTGACCCTGATCCAGGACTGGCACAGTTGGAAGGACTGCCCTGTCCTGCCTCCGTTTTCTCTCCATCCTCTTTCCTCCCTCCTCTCTCAACCCCATGTTCACCTAGACTTATTGTGTCGTGTTTATAGTGACTTTCTGTATCATCGTCACTAGTCTCTGAGCTAGGAGTGAACGTGGCAACTGGTGCCAATGCACCTACAGTTTTAGGTGAGGACATGAGTGTTGAAGGTGAAGGTATCCTAGAGTTCAGATTGAGGCTGAGGCTGGGTTTGGGCGGGCCAAATCCCTGCAACTCCCTTCTCTCTTCCTCTTCCTCCTCGTCCTCCTTATCTTCCTCATGGATCTGGTTAAGAATTGGAGCACTCATACGAGATGTCAGCCGATTACCGGACAAAGATGATGATGATGAGGAGGAAGCTTTGCAACGAAGCACCACTTGAGAAGGTAATGTACAGGGGGGCAAACATTTGTCTTCTGCCCCATCTTCTTCCTCATCCTCTTCCACACTAAAAAGGCTGGGACTCCGAGGTTTTCCAGGACCCACTGAAGAAAGAGAGCCCAACCTAAGGGGGTTGGAGTGGGGCTTTGCCAGAGGTCTGGGTTGTGGAGCCTGGTGCTGCTGGCTGGATGCTGGAGTGTGATTTTCCTGCCGCTGGCTAACATCTAGCAGAGCCGTTTTAGGCCTGGGCCCTTTGTGGAGGCTCTCAGCACTACGGGCAGGGGACTGCGGCCCTCCAGGGTGGGAGATAGCTGGACCCCCTAAACCATCGCTGACATCCTGGTGAACATCCACTCTGGTGGGCCAAGACTGCCTGCAAAGGGCCAAATACAATGTTAAAAATGAATAAATTATATATAATTCTCAAGTTATTTTAATGGTGATGAAAATGAAATATACTTTTTTTCTAGAGAAAAATCCCTGATAAATAAATGGAGTGAATATTTAGCTGCAATCAACCAGAAAGGTTAGCATAAAAACTTATGCTAACCTAAAAGTACTTTTTAACCATAAAAAGTATATTTCATTTCATTTTAACTTAAAGCTAAAAATATAAAGCTAAATAAAACACTAAAGTTTACTAATATACCTATTTCATAGCATATATAGGATGTAAGATGTACACAAATACACTAAAAAACTAAATAAAACTACCAATTTATCAAAAGTTAGCAATTTCTTTTATTTATAATCTTCAAGGAAAGCTATCCGCTAACTGATGCCAGCTCTGTGCATTAATCTGTACTAAAACCAGAATGTAAAAAAGTGATAACATGTATAAAATGTTGATCTTCAGGTGTTTGTTACTGACCGTCTTCCACTGGCAAGAGTCTTACCGACTGCTTTTTCGTGTTTCAACAGTTTAGAGCAAACTAAGCTAACTGGCTGCTAGCTATGCTTAATTGATTTAATTTCCCAAAATGCTAAATTATTTATTTCTCTAAGAGCAATGGACATATTATTTTCTCCATTTATCCTACATTAGTATAAGAGTGGTAAATGACTGTACTGTTAATATTTAATTCTGTTTGAGTGGTTGAATTTAAGTTCAGTGCTATATTGCTAGGAATTTATGAGGGATGATTAAAGGCACTTTGGGAAATATGATGCTACTCTGCAACTCTGACTGGCCTTGCAATTGTAATGTAAGACAATAGAGCTAAATATGTCAAATCTACAAAACAAGCAGTGAAATTATTCTGTAATCTATTTTACTTTTTTCTTCTAATCTCATTTACTAAATATTTTTATACAATTACATACAATTCTCTTTTCTTTTAGAGTTTTAGTGTAACGTTATAGCTAAATCTTTAAAGTTTATGTTAGATTCCCTCTCTAAGAAAAGAGGATATTTCTGGTAGCACATCCCTCACAGTGTTGCTGATCTGCAGCCTCTCTTCTATTCTCAGTGTGTCCTTTAATCCCTGCTGAAAAAAAGGGGCTCCGTCTGTCCATCCTCTGTCAGACTTGTTTTGCGTAAACTGACAGTACGCAGCACTGCAGAGGCAGCATTCTGTCTGTCTCAGGAAATGTTTGTATATGTGTGTGTTTGGGTGAGTGTGTGTGTACCTGAACTGGGCCTTGCTGGGGCTGGGTGATCGTGTCTGGCTGTGTTGCTCCTTCTCTTGTCTCTCCCTCAGCATCCTCTCGGCCAGCAGGAAGTAGGTAGCCGTGATGTGATTGTACTGGTTGGACTCCAGAGCCCTGTGACAGAGGAGAGAGAAATCAAACCGAGGTCCAAAATGCACAAAAGTATCCACGCGCACAAGCATATATCAACACACAGATCAGCGCCTCACCCCACCCGTGAGTGGAAAAAGGAAGTGATGGGAGTGGTGATTTAATTTGACAGCTCAGGATTGACTGCCAGCTGCTTGTTAATGCCAATTAAACTGCTGAAGACACTCAATTACGCCTCACTGGGATGAATGAACCATGACGAATTTTCAGAGATTACACGGGATAGAAAAGCTTTGCATTTATTTTTGCGCATGTAAGATTGCTTGAGAGAGGGACACATACTCAGTTATGGCGTCTCTGTCTGCGATGCCCCCCAGTACCATGCGTTGGATGATGGAGCCATGCTCCTCCTCCGACAAGCTGCGATGGGACACCAGAGGAGTAGACAGCTTTGTGGCCGGGGAGGGGTCGACACCTTGAAGCCACTGATGGCTCTCGATCTGCTCTAGGGTCGCTCTCTTCTTGGGGTCTCTCTGCAGCATGTGGCCTATAAGACTGGAGGGAATCACAGCGGAGGTAAGTATTCCTGACACACCAGAGAAACATCTGGCTGTTGATTTAGGCATGTTTAAAAGGCAGACATTGGTGTTATGAATAAACGAAGACATGAATATTATGTTTATAAACTAACAAAATCATAACGAAAGGATGGTAATTGAAAATTTAAATTTATTACAGCTGCAGGGTTTTGTCCAAACCTGGCAATATTGCTAGATAGATTTACAGATGGGAAAGAAATACATGCAGTGACATGATCAAAACTCCATGATGTAAAGAAAACAAAACTTAAGGTATCTCATGTGTCTGGTTCTTTATTCTTTTTAAAACCACTTATTGCTTTTATATGTGTAAAAAAGCTCATAACAACAGTAGGCTAATAGTCTTTATCAGCCAACCTAATAGCTAACCTCCTGGCCTGTGTTCAAGCTTCCTGGCCTGTAATACAAGTAGGTGTACAGTATGCAGAGCTTCTAACAAACTGTGCATGCTGTACACCTACAGGAGCTGCTAGCCGCACAGGTAACTAATGAGCCCGGATTATGAAGCAATGTGTTTACTCTTGCAATTTATCAGTGCGCCTAATCTAGAGCTTTGATTAGAAGTTAGGGCTTATGATATCTGACTGCATGTGCCTCTTCTCCAAACAATAGCTCTACTGGCACTGAAAGAACCCTGTTTGGGTCTCCATACAAGCTATTTGTTTATTGTGCTCTGGCTCAGCAAGATATACTAAATCCACTAGCTAAATCACCCAAACAAATAGGTAGAAGTGCTGTTTTATCAGGCCCACATTGGCAGTAGATTTGGATGAGGGTTCAAATAAACATCACACGAACTGGGCTATGTGCCAATATTTGGTGTGCTTTGTGAAAGTCAACCTGACCTAATGAAGCCATGTTCAGTAACAGTATGTGTCTGCATACTGTTTCAAAATGTATTCTGCAACTATTTTGCCCAGCTCTGCTTTGACTCATCGTTAAACCCTCACAATGTTAAAAATAGAAGTCCAATTTTAAAGGGTGCATTAGATACACTTAACGCAGCACTACATCTCTGGCAGAGCAGCTGACTGCAGCACTGAGTGAAAGCAGGACAACGAAGGGAGACCACACCTCTCTCTTTGCTCTCTTTTCTTCACACATCTACAAACATGAAATATGCAGCACCTGCAGAGTACTCTGTCCATCTTTGCGGCTATGTGCGTGCGCTCGTTACTTACTCTCTGCATGCATGGGAGATGTGCGGCGGCACCGTGTATTTGCAGTCCATGATCATAGTGAGCGTTTCGCTGTCATTAGCCTCCTGAAAGGGAGGCTGACCACAGACCAGCATGAAGAGGATCACTCCCAGACTCCAGATATCTGCAGAGACACAGAGAGAGAATGTGGTCTGTATATACTGAACCAGTCATTATGGTCAGAAAAAAAAAAACACAAAGAGATCAAAGTGTGTTTTTTGTAACAAGGCCAAAAAATAAAGATGACTGTTCAACAAAGTGAAGCCCATATGTTCTTTTTGCTTAGTGACCTAGATAAAGAAGAAAAAAAAAAAAAAAACAAGAGCTGTCTCTTCACCAAGTTCAAATGAAGCATGAATCATATTCGATCAGAGCCATTTCCATGAATGTGTGCCAGCTTAGGACACATCTGTCTAACTGAGGATGAAGCTCAGTGCTGCTGCCTGCCGCCAGCGTTGTGCTCACACATACTTACGCTGGTGCACGCGCCTCCACACAAATGCGCGGTCCGAGGAAAGTGGGTTAACGTGTTCATCCCTCAAAGCTTCATACAAATGCTAATTTTATGGAACGCTTCTCTTGGTCTGATACAAAAGTGCAACTTTATTGCTCAGGGTTTCCACTGCTGCTCGGGTCAGCAGGATGGTCCACTGACACACATTCTGCTGTCACATACAGACTGCGAGCAGAGGCTGTGACATAAAAGCAAACAGACTGGGTCTTAGTCACTGTTTTGACCCCTTTTCAGCAAATTTCATAGTTGTCTGCTCTTAAAATTGACTTAAGTAAAAAAACACTAAATCCAGTTCTAATTTAGTACATGTATCACTTCTTAACCAATAAAACAACAACAAACAACAAAACACACCTTTCGGCTTTTTTCTGCATTTTGAAACTGGGTTTTTTGGATCTGGAATGTAAAAGTGCCCGTTTAAAGCACTTTAAATGTGCAATATGTTGTGAGTAAAACAGAGGTTCTGATATTTTTCACAGTCCGTGTTTAAAGTATATCTTCTCATTTCCCCCCCAAAATTATTTAAGTTGAGTCACATACTGAACTTGGGAGGACAGAAATAAGGTATCGATCCTATAGTACTATTATCAATCTGATATCAATACAACCATTGGTATTGATACTATTGATATTTGGACCGATCCTTCCACATCTATATCAGATCCCACAAACATTGCATTCTACTTACTGTAATAAGTCACAGTATGGAAACTAATGGCATGCTAGTTAGCATCTGGCTTTTAAACTAAAATAAATAATTTTATGCATTTAGCAACTGTGGAACAAGATTACAACAACATTAATGATATAGCTGAATGATAAACTTCATTGTTCACTCCCTCTAGATTACTTTTTTGACTTCCTGAGATATAAATTTGGACCCTTGTCAGCTACGAGGTCCTTTGGTTCATTAGCTAGTTCATTGTGTTTGTTAGCTAGCAAGCACTAACATTCACTCCACAGTGCTTAGAAGACTGTTAACTTAAGGAAATTGTTAAGAAAGCGGCTAGGCTTCTTTAGGTTTTGAAGACGTTTCACCTCTCAGCCAAGAGACCTCTTCAGTTCTAAAACCAAAAGGGGGAGAGTCTCCGGTATTTAAACCCTAGCAGAGGTCGAGGATGCCAATGTTCACATTTTGGACCGAGAAAACAAATGGTTTGAAAGAGGAGTAAAGGAGGCTATTTATGTCCACTGTAAACAACCATCACTGATCAGTGGGAATGGCTTGCAACACCAACTCTCTCCCACTTACAATGGAGTCTTAAGATTCCTTCCCAAATGCCTCAACCACTCGCATATTGCGTTAAGCAATCTTAATAGACTACGTGACAGGTTGAGGCGAGGTCTCACTGTGGTTTCACCTGAAACCTTTCATAGTAATGACCCAGGCTTTCTTTTCACACCTTGGCTAATGTGATGGCATACATGACTAATAGCAAAATGAGCACTGCCTAAGGGACAGCCCCCACTAGGGTTTAAATATGTAGGACTCTCCACCATCTGGTTTTAGAACTGAAGAAGCTTTTTGGACAAAACTTAAAGAAGTCCAGTTAGTTTCTTCCTAAGTTCTTTAGACTAACATGACTGAGAACTTAGACCAAAGTGATGATGAGAAATATATTAAAACCAGCTTTTACAGTGCACGGTCATTTTGTGTGTCATTTAAGCTAGGCTAATTCACATTACTAATCAGTAAAATTTGCTCATGTATGTAGTCTGTGCCTTTTTAAGCATTTTTTAATAAAAATTGTCAAACAATATGGCTTGCTGTGAAACCAATTATACTGCCGGTAGCTAGGTCCTAAACAAGCTTGCTATCACTCAGTCCTTGCACCCAAATATGGCAATTTCTATGTCAAAAAAAGAGAAAAAAAAAGTGAACCTTAAAAAAAGGATAATGACAAAAATTTAAATGGGAGTTCAAAAGCAATGGGTGATGTTGCTGTAGCTATGTCCATCTTTCATATACAGTCCATGGTTTTCTCAAAAGAACAGCACATGCTACAGCATGCTACAATACCAATCTGAACAAAACCTGTGCCCAAAAAACCCCCCAAAAATGAAGTAAACAGATTGGAAGTGGGTTTAGAGTGCTCGGGACACCTGGTGATATGTCTTCATATCACTCCAGCTTGCCAGGATACATAGGAGATTTCAATCTGGTGGAGTAAATGTGGCAGTTTACTGTGGGTGGTGAGAATTTATTGCTTTGAGGCAGTGAAGGAGTGCTTCGTACTGCTGATGGAGGGAGCAAATGCTGCTGCAGTCCCCACTGCCACCTTACCCCCAACCAACGTATCCTAGCAACCGTGACCCTGCTCCCTCATTACTTGCGTCAGCGGTCGGCCAAACTTCCTTCCTCGATAACTTTATTTATAAACCAGATGGCTCACACATCTCTGGATAACACCGTTCACGTCAGCGCACATCAGCATCTCTCTCGCTAACAACGCCGACTCTTTATTGGTGACAGCTGGCAGTGTAAACATCCTTTTTGCTGTCCTGAACACCATTTTAACAATGATAACCAACAGGATAACAGTCCCTTGTGTCTTCACCCGTTAACCCTGAACTCAAGCATCCTGTCCTACTCATCTTTACACAACATCTTTTTCTAAATAACTAAAATAAACCTTTCCATTTGTGTTTGGTCATTATGCATACCGTAGATGTGCTCTGGATTATGCATGTAACCAGAATATACTTTTTGTAATCACTATTAAGTAAGTTATTTCTTTTTTAGGTGCAGCTTGTGCTTCATGAAGAGGAAGAGGAAATCTATATTTAACTTTCCATTTACCGAAGACAAAAAGGAGGGAGCCCACACACTGAAGAATATTTACAGAGAGGACTCATTTGTCCACCAAGATTATTTCATTTTAGGTTTTTCATAGAAGAATACAGCTTTACACACATATTTGGGGGAAATTCAGTCATAGTCTGCCATGACCCATTCTTTTCTCAACCAGAGGCTCAAATCGCTGTTCTTAGTGACAAAATCAAGTATTTTGATGACTGAGTTAGTTACAATTATAAAGCAGTGGTGCAAACAAAACAAAACCAAAAAACATTTCAAGTTTTTCCTTCAGGTTTCAGGTCACATTGATAACAGGTAAGGTTTGATGGGTATTTTTACTATGTTCTAATATTTAATTGAGTGACAAGCAACAATAAACACCATACTAACCTCGAATGAAAAACTCTGAGAGCTCAGAGATGAAGAAGTTAAATTTGAAGCAATGTGACACCATTTATAAATAATTATAGTTTTTGTGTGGTTTGCTATCTTGAAGCTTGGAGTGTTTGCCTCCTGCAAATTGGCTCCTTCTGCACAATCTGCAGGACTGACTCACGTTTAATCTCAAATTATTTTCAGCATTTCCTGAAAAAAACCCAAAAATAAATGCCAAGCAGGCCCAACTTGAGAAAGCCAGGCGAGGACAGCTTCTTATCTTTGCAACAAACTGGGCTGACTGCCACGTGGCAAGTGACCGGAAAAGCTCAGTTGCCCTACAGACTCTCAGCAGGTACCCTGGCAGCAGTGTAATCCCAGCCCAGGTTACCTCAAAGACCTGAACGTCAGGACTGCTGGCCTCCATTTAGCCTGTTCGCTCATCAGACCGCGCTGCTGATACAATCACACAATATTACATCCCGGCTGGGTGGATAATCCCTGCAATCAAAACATCATCATCTCAGCTGAATGAGCAATAGTGCACAGGCAGTATACACGGTCTAGAGGACAGACGCACACACAGACAAACACACGCACACACACACACGCCGCAAAATGTCCACTAACAAGTGCTCAGACAGGCCCCACACATTCAGCAATTCACACATCCTCCATACGAAAACACACGCCCAGTCAAATAAGACTATTATTGCCTTCAAAATATGGACGCCGCTTGGCACAAAAAGAGTGAGAGGGAGTGAAGGCAGAGCGAAGAAAATAGTCACTGCAAATCCACTCAGTCAGAAAAACAGAAAATGCTTTTCTCCTGCTCCTGACGCAGCGGCCTCTGGGTAGACAGAGGGACTCCTGATGCCTTTTTCTCGCTCTGTCAGTTTCCCTTTCTTTCTCTTGCCCTCTTTTCCCTCAATCTGCACAATTATGTTTGATTTCTTTTCCGTTACAATAAAATTCAATAGCTTAACTGCACCTCAGCAGCAAGAACTGGGAGCACTATTGACGGGAGGGACGATGGGGGGTGGGGGTGGTGACGTGATGGTGAGGTGAGTGCGTGCTCCAATTACAGAAGAAGAGAGTGCTGAGAAACCAATTTCAGCCCGATCTGATATCAGATTTTGTTATTCACATAGAGGCAAATGAAAGCAAACTGCAGACAGAAATAAACTGCAGGTGCAGGACTGCAGGGCTGTGGATCATCTCATTTCCAGGCTTCAAGGTATGCTATCATGCTCTGAACTTTGAACGGCTCCTCTCCTTCTATCAGCTGCCTGATAATACGGGAAGTGTGCCAAGCAGGTCTACAGGTTCCTTCCAGACTATTTCAGGTCATATAGCTTGGTCAGAGTATCACAGCTGAGACAATGATTGAATGTGAAAGGATTAGCTAGCCAGAGTGCATGTACGAACTTCTGCTGCTTGATACAACACTGCACTAACAACTCAGACGATGTCCTGTTTTAGTAAGCTGTGGGAAATAAAATAAATCACCACAGATGTACCCTAGCAGCTACTCACTGTCACTTCTTCAGACTTACCCACAGCAGGAGCGTCGTATTCATCCCCCAGCAGTATTTCAGGCGCTGAGTAGGCCAGCGAGCCACAGGAGGTGTTCAGTTTTTTCCCAGGCTGAAACCGGTTGCTGAAGCCGAAGTCGGTGAGCTTGACAACACCCTGCTTCTCGAAGAACACCACGTTTTCAGGCTTCAGGTCCCTGTGCACCACATGTAGCCGGTGGCAGTAGGAGATGGCGTGGACGATTTGAGCAAAGTAACACTTGGCCACCTTGAAGAGTAGAGACAAATGTAAAAAAAAAAAAAAAAGTTAGCAAGAGTTAGCTTAAGAAAACTTTATATAGATAAAGAGTCAGGATCTGCAAAATTAGAGTGGGAAAATTTGACTCGAACTTGAACATTTAACTCCAGCAGAATGCTAATGTAAGCGTGGAGTTTGCAACTCGTTCCTGTTTTTCTGAAGTGGTCAGAAAGTGCATGTAGCTAGCTAGCTTAGCGAGAACACTGGAAAAGCTAATCAACGATCGCGGAGGCATGGATGGCAAAACACTGTTTTTCCACTTTTGTTTTCTGATTAAACAGACAATACAACTATTATGCAGCTAGTCTGAGTTTTAGAGGTTTTTTATTTTTATTTCCTATGGGCACGACCCCATCTCCTCTTAAAAACAGGTCAGAAAATGTGTGAAACTTTACACAACCAGTGTCAAACATACAGTGATTATTAACAACTATATGTTTTTATAAAAGATTTATTACAAATTTGACTTTCATGATCATCGTCTTGCAGGGTCATCTCTCTTTCATGTGTCACATTTAGTGTATGTCTGTATGTGACTTTTTGAGAAACAAAATTTGTATCCATAAAGGAAATTTGTTTGACTCACCGCTAAATATGGAATCAAGACTCCATTTACCATCCTTTAGTTACAGTGTTACTGCTTTCAGCATCTCTGTTGCTTACTTATCTCTAGGATTTTT
>VUQR01001676.1:10095-23530 GCA_015108515.1 Hemichromis elongatus | reverse complement strand
TGGCAGTGGCTACAGGTAGTAGTGCAACACAATGTAGTTTCAACAGCAGATCTCCCAGGAACAGAGCCGTCTCCACTGGTGTTTTCATTTCTAGGTCCCCATAGGTAGAATCCCTGAAGTTCACCTGTTATCTCACTGCCTGCAGGGCCCAGAGCTTTTCATTGACATCTCAGAGTACCATTCTTTGGCTTTTCCTCTCAGTAATGTGTTACAAACATGGAATCTATAATAAATCCTTAGTCATCTTTAGGGTGAGGAATGGCCTTTTGACTTCCACAAAGAGCCAAAATATTTGCTGAAAAGTTTATAGAAATGTTCTGTCTCGAATGTTCAAACATGTCTGGACTCCTTACAGATACAAGCGCTCATGTTATATCGGGCATCTGGCACACGGTAACAGACAATGCAGCAAGTTTATTTATGAGACAGGCGATTGTTTACTGCAAGAGCCCCAGAGCTCCCTTTGCTATCTCATCTTTGACATAGAGGCTTCTCTAATTGCACCGTCAGATTAATATCCAGCCATCTAAACTCAAGCACTGCAAATATCTGGATGAGTTCTGCAGATTCATTTTCATGGTGTGCTTAATTTACATGCTATGTTGTACTCAGGATGTTATGTTTTGTGTGACTTTTCTGGCAATCTACCTGCTTTTCTTTTTAGAGCTAGATGTTATTGAAAATGTCACTAGGCTATATGCTGGCAGTTTGCAGGAGGAAATTAAAGAAAAAAAATACTCTAAGTCCTTTTTAAATAAACACATACAGCTGGCAGAGAGTTCCAGATTGCTTTGCCAGTCTTAAAGGAGCTTAACTCATACACACTTGAGCACTTATATAGTCAAGCAGTCAAACACAGCTGTCTGCCATCAGAGCTAAAACTTCTCAAAATGCTGTTTTCTTGGATTGGAGCCACATTAAGATTGTGTTTTAATGTGAAAATGATCTGTGACGAAGTTGGTGTTTCAGAAATGATATCAGTGTTCATGACAGCCGTGTAAAAGCAAATCACATGACCATTTGTGTGCGCAGAGTATTAGTTATTTGAAAAGAAGACCAAAGAACAAGATAAATGTAGAAACCTTAGAGCTGTGGTGATTGAAAAGGGGTACTCACATAAGAAGGATGTGATCATAAAAGGCACTTTGAGGTTGGCTTTAATGTTTATGCTTAATTAATGTAACTGAACGAACTGAGACAGGAAGCAAACGTGGGCATCGGCATCATAGTTTCCAAAATTCTGTTTCTGCAAAACCAGACTCAAACACAACCCCACAGTCTGAAAGTAAAACTGGGTCAGCAGAGTTTTCATCTTAGGGGTCCTTAAATGCTGCAGTAGTGTGGATGCAAAAAGACACAGATGTAGTACATCGTTACACAGTATAAAACAAAAAGTGTGGATCTACCCTGTGATTTCTCTTTATGGTTAAAGCATGAAGGATAAGAACTCAGATATGATCTAGAGCATGAGTTAAAGAGGAGGGCACTGAAATGAGAGGCTTTTTTGAACCTTAGCCTTTAGGAGCTGTGGGACATCAGCACCAGATCACTCCTATTTGATGGTACAGCACAATCCTGAGCCCTTGTTCTCAGTGGGATAAGATGAATCTGAGTCTCCCTTCAAAGGCATTTTTTTGGGGGGGGGGGGTTCTATTTCTGTCTTGCCCTTTTGAATATGTCTCCCTTTCTCCTACTGCTCTTTCTGCTCAATTACCAGTTGTCTGTATGTGTAAAATCTATGATATATAGAACATGTAGACAGTTTTGCCTGACTGTAAAAACACTTAATTTATGCGCACTTCATGAGGAATTCATGTTCTTCCACAGTAGCTTTGGGAAGCATAGAGAAGTTTAGATACAAGAAAAGAGAAGAAGGCCTCAGGCAATGAGCTGAACCACTCACTCATCGGTAGGTAAAACAACTGAGATGAATTATTTAAAGCACGTCACCTTTCCAGTGAAACATCACATGCTACAAGTTGTGCTGGATGGTTAATGCAATACAAGTTCTGCACATCAGTTGCAGTGTAAGCATACAGTGATATGTGGAAAGAAAAAAGGAGGAGACAAATTAGTCTAAAAGTTTGTTTGTTTTTTAAACTTAATTAATCTGGTAACAGATATCTAAGTTTTCTTTTTTCTTCTCTGAACATAAACACTGATTTAGTGTCTATGGCTTTGAAATCTCAGGATCAGCTTTAACATCAACAACAACAACAGAAATTAGCTGGAAACTAAAAGCAAAATTTGAGATGAAATGGGGGGGGGGAGCTGGATGTGCTATTTACTGTTAATCACTGCGATACAGTTAGTCTAATCTGAAATGATTTACATAATAAATGGCAAATTACAATATTTACACATTTTTATTCTGTATTATGATTGCTCATAATTACTTCACTGTTGCTACATAAAAGAAAATTGTGGGGCTTTTTCTTTAGTGAAATGAGAGAGTGCTGTCACGGTAATCTTAATGAAATAATGATCATTTGTCAAATATTTGTGTGTATTTGCTCACATGGCTATGTGCAAAGTATTGGTGTAGTACTCTCAGGTGACCTCATCCTTATTAAGATGCATGCTTTAGCTCACACAGGCATGCATACACACACGCACACAAACACCACTTCAAGGAGTATAATAAAACAATATACACTTGTATTTTTAGAGACATTGTTCATCTAAGCACAGTGACGTGCTTTATCCCCTGCCTTCTATTCATATGCCCATAAATGAAAACTGTTCTAGCACTTACTGGTAATGAAGATGTCTCCATGTAGCAGTTTTTATACCCAGAGACAAACGCTATTGTGATAACAAAGAGCATGCATTCTTCACTGTGTTTGCATTTTTCTGCTGCAGCCATCCCGCATCTCTTTCTTTTGATGTAATTGTGGTTCCTCCCTCTTAATTTCCTTCTTTTGTGCGTTTGTGTTCAGTCCGCCGCAAGCCTACATAAGCCCTACATACACCTCCCATCAGCCCCTTGAGCTCCACATGAAACACCACTCGAGTGCCTGCTGCTTTGGAGTCCAAGCAGCAGGCTGACAGTCAGCAAAGCCTTACAAGGCTATTCTCAGCTGCTGCTGTTGTTACTGCTGATGACCCACCAGACCTGTTCTGTGGTATACTGATGTGGTTCGATATGCAGCGTGGGCCGTGTAGGAGTCACAACACTTGTTTAAACACTCACTCGCTCTGGCTCACTGGAACTCACCCTGCATGCTGAATTTAGCTCTCCGGCTTAGCTCTGTCTTACTGCCTTCACACTGCGTAACTGCTCTCTTTCTTGCTGCATTGCATTTTTCAGCTTTGCTTGCATTCAGTCTTGCTCCATCACTTTGCTTTCTTCTTCTGTTTTTTGAACATTATGCCTCATTTTCTCCTGAGATGTTATTTGTTCCGAACGCCGTCCTTTTTTGCACCTCCCAGTTATCTTTTTATCTTGATTAGCGTATCATGAAGGATTCATTCTGTTTATGTTAGGGTCTCTCAAAAAGTCTTGTGTTTTTTTTGTGTGTTTTTATTTTTAACTAGTTATACTTGTTTTTTCGTTTTGTTTTTCCTATTAGAAAAAAAAGCAAAACTATTTTTTCTTAAAAAGCCCCCATGGGAGCAAAAAAAAATTATTTATGTGTCTTCTTAGTCCACAAATAGCTTTAGTGAGATGGGCATCGCCACCACAGCCCCAAGGCAGTCGTTGCCTAAAACCACGCTTGAGGGGGATACAGGTTGAAGGCAGAACAGATTAAATGAGCCAGGAATCATTGGAGCCCCAAGGGCACCACATTTTGCCCCAATTAATTGTGTTTGCCAGAGCATGAAAGTCCAAGGTCCCCTCTCTGGCAGTAAGATGAGAGGACAGAAAGGTCTGGTAAGGCTCACTCTCTAGTGCAGTTCCAGACATCTTATTTCTGTCCGTCCCTTCATGAGGTGTCTCGGCAGCTGGTGATGCTCTAGGTTCACACAGCTTTGGGGACCGGTGAGTTAAAGCTAGTTTAGGTTTTCATCCATTGCCGTTTTAGCAGTTAATTTAAAACAAAGTTTACCGCTCCTGGTAAGTTGATTACATTTGAGCCAATTATGGGTGTTTTGGAACAAGGCTTGAACGCTGTGCAATGGAATGCAGTTTTTGGCTGCAAGGGACCTAAGGAGCAGTGGGTTATTGTGAATGTAATTGTGTGGAACTAAACAATGGAGCATCATCTACACAGACAGCCTGTGATTAGCCCAGTGCAGCCCTCACAGATGTGTTGTTGAGCCTGTTTGTGCTTTTATGCCTAGTTGGAAGGTTTAATTCTCAAGCCGACATGGTCATTAGATTGCAAGCACAGGGGGGAAAGTAGTTAGCTTTTATGCTCCTTTTTCAGTTTGTTGGCTGAATGACAGTGTAGTGTAGAGGTAGCTGCCATGTCTTGCCTTGGGTTAATGTTTTGAATGGAATGAAGTGTAACATCTAATTTGGCTCTTGTAAAGGTCAAAGCACCCACTTTGACTTGGGAGTAAATGTGCAGTTGGCCATCTCTGCTGGGAGCCCTTGGTGTTTTATGTTTTGTTTTTTTTGAGGGGGGGGGGGCCCATCAGAGTAAAAACCAAGCTGATGGGGGTGAAATATCCGTTTTGACAGCTTTAACGTGAGTCCTCTTTTAGAGATGAGATGTGAGAGGAAGCAAGTGTTTATCTTGTGTATTCTGAATATATGAATGCTAATTGCAGATCAAAGGCAACTTTCTTACCCCCAGACATGCAGCAAAGAGGCAAACTTTAGCTTGTTTATTTGGCCAAAGGCTGTTTCTGTGCTCCAGGCCCACACACATTGCATTGCCGTGTCTTACAGTACATGCACGCCAGCACACAGAGTCTTGTGTTTACTCATCAGTAAATCGTTTGCGAACTGCGATTGGAAGAGTTAGACCATCATTCAGTCTGGAACGCTACACATAAATTAATGGAATAACATCCCACATCTTTGTGTTGTATTGTAAAATAGCCATGACACCCAAGCCTGCTTTATGGTTGTAATATTAACATAGCATTAACCTAGTCTTTACAGACATGTTTTTCAAATTTTAGGTCCTGGGATATGAAATACAGTAGAAAAGTTTTGCATTTTGTAGCCCTGATTCATGTTTATTACATAAATTACATACATACATAATCTACAGCAAATATGTTTAGAAATTATAATTGCATTATTACCTTTGGTCAGGCCAAAAGACTATCTACAGCAGATGAACAGTATCTAAAAGTCATGTTCTCAAAAAAATAGGAAGAAAGCCAGCAAAGACTCAACACGAGACCTGAGAGGTGCCTCTGGTCCTTCAGTTCATCCATCTACTGTTCACTGGAGCCTCTGATGAGGCTGGCTGTGAAGAAATCTTACCATTCTTAAGGAAGGAAAACAATGAAGGGAAAAGTCTGAGGTATGCAATATTACACGAGAACTGGACTAAAAATCAGTGTCAACAGGACTTATCCAAACCTGTAACTACTCGAATACCTCTAGCCAATCACCTAAACCTTACCAAATAACACCTAAAAACTATGCAAATAATTTTCTAGTTTTTTCAAATTTTCTAAGAATTAGAAGTTGCTTAAATATTCTGTAATTTATACAGAGTCTGTTATTAAACATATTAGAATCCAAGTATTGCCTCAGGATATCAAATATCCTATCCTGTTCTGTCTACATCTTCAAAATACAGTGGAGGCTCTATTATTTGGGGGGCAGCCAAGATCTAAAGACGGGCTTTTGGATGTCATTCAACATGTATGGTGAACCATTTCTAAAAAGTATTCAAAGAAGATATAAGAAAGCTTACCTAAGACCTTTCATACTGTGTTGAAGAAGGTGGTCTTTAACAAGGTGGTCATACCAAATATTGAAGCTTGTTAGAACTGTACAGCTGCAGAACTGCGTTTCTATCTTCTTCTTTTTTCTGCACCAATTTACCATTTTCCTAGTAAAATATAAAAGAAATGAGAAGTGGATCAAGGCTTGTGCATATAAGCAAGTGAGAAGCAGGAAATCTTTATGCTTGTAATATATTATAAGTCATGTACATTTACCCTGATAAATCTTCATGCTCCTGTCTTGCAGACTTTGCAGTCTTTAAAATTGAGCTTTCAGTGCATCTCCAAAGGCTTACCACTCAGACTGGAATGTCCATGTGCACTTTTTCCAAAACTGTCTTAAGTGTTTGTTTTGAAGCTGGTGACTAAATTAACAGACTGTACTGTAAATCTTTACAAACAACAGGGAAATGTGTTTCACAGTGTTCGCTAAGTCATTTCGCAATTTGCCGTCGTTTTCTTGATGAAGACGATAAGATTTGTGTCATTTTCTACATTTGAAGTTAAAAACCTCTTCTCAGAGAAAGTTGATGAGTAAAAACAACAGTTTTCTCTATGAAGGGGCTACTTTGATTGCTATTTCTCAAGTAAATCTGTCCTAAACTGCTTTTACTTGCTCATGAGAGTGCACTTAAACTGGGTTTTAAATGAATATTTTGCTCTCTATTGACACCAGTTAGTTAGCAGAATGTTCAGTAAGTGGAAAGTGAGAAATAATTCATTTGATCAGGGTCCCCTTGGGTTAGATGAAAATCTCTTTAGAACGTCTCTCTTAAGGTTAAACAGGATGGCCCTTAGCAATCACTTTCAGGCACTGGAGCAGTGTGCACACACACACACACACATGCACACAAGCAGTGCACACAGTGTAGTAGGGTTTATATGTAGCTACTGAAAAGCCCCCTGTTGCATTCTGCTCTCTGAGCGCAAAGACACAAACGTACAGCAGCAGTTGATTTAGATTGTTTTCCACCCTCTTATAGTTTTTTGTCCTCAGACAGACATGTTTCTAAAGGCAGTCGGCAGTGATGCGTATCTGAGTCTTTGGATTTGGCTGAAGGTATATTTTATGCTTGCACTCGTGTGTGTGTGTGCAGTCAGGTCTTAGTGTTGTATATTTCTTCCTCGGCAGTGCTGAAATGTTTTGACAGTGCGACTGGCCTCAACATACACAGCTCAGTGGAAGGAATGTCAGGCTGTGAAAGACTAACTGTACTGTAGCACTGTGTGCGCGCGCGTGCGACTGCTTGAATCTGCAAATAATGTATATGTAAAAGGCAAGCGTGCGTCTCTGCGTGGGGGTTTCTTTTCTGTGTGTGCATCCTTCTCTAACACTGCGCATATGCTGAATTAGAAAAACCAAATGAGGTCTTAGTATTAATGTGCTGTTTTCTCTCTCTGCTCTGTATGCTAGTGATGAAGTTTTTTCTTTTTCTTTTTCTTTTTTTTTGGGGGGGGGGTCTTATTGTGAATCCTGTTGTCTCTAAGAGGGTACAATAGATATACACAGGTACCAAATAACACTAAATTTAGAAAGGGGGAAAGATGCATGAATCCTGAAGCTGGTCAAGAGAAGAATGGGCTGGTAAGTGAGAGTCAAAGATTGCCTGGTACAGCAGCTGCTTGGTTGCATAGACGGAAATGATGGGAGCAGGGGGCTAGAACAGCCAGCTGGAGAGAGCAGAGAGCAGGGCAGGGCAAGCAGTGGAGAGGACCAGGCATGCCAGCTGTCGGGCAATCTGCACAGGCAACAGAGTCAGGTGTGTTACAACATTCTTCTGGGAAGACTTGAGTTGGCACGAAAGAATACAAGTCAGATAGGGCTGAGGAAATGAAAAGAAGCCGGCAGTGTGTACACATGTGTCTGTCGGCAACCGTTATGTCTACATAGTTATCTCAAGTGTGAGAGCATATGTTTCAATCTCCCTAATAACAGTCTTTCTGTAACACATGAGCGATCTCTCCCTTTTGCCCTTCAACCCCAGTGCTCACTTCTGCGGTATGTCACATGCATGAAAGCTATCCATTTAAAAAGTTCTAGATGACAAAGCGTTTCACAAAAAAAATGTAACCTGTCCACAGGGAAGTGTCAGATCCTATAAAGTGATATACTGTACAAGAACACACTAGGCTGTGTCTGGCTTTCCAAGTGTGTGTGTTTGGACATAGGCCAAACAGGGATCGCAGCCAAAGAAGGAAGAGTTTAATACAGAGCACGTCTTAAAGGGAGGGTGAGGGAGCAGCTCATCTGCCCACAGAGAGTGGCAGAGGTTAATGCAATCCCTTTAAGTGGACATAGAGCCGGTTAAGAGGCAATCAAGTGAGCGAGAGACTAAATAAGTCATCTATTGATGTTCACTTTGATTTTAGCGTTGCTTTCTTCAATCCATAATAAACTGACAAACATTTCAGACAAGATTTTCTCTTCCTGAATAGTGTTCTAATATTTATACGAGTTTTGATGTTTATGCGTGCAATTTGTGTCTACAGCTTGTTTTTCCCTTTCCTAAGCCTTACAGATGGAATTGTTATTCACGCTGTGTTTCAAAGTCTCGTAACATCCATATCTTGGCTGATGAGTCTAGTGAGTCTGAAAAGTAGCACAGTATGTTTTTTTAAGGTGTTGTTGACTAATGCTTTTGCTCCTATTAGGAATATGAAAACCGTGGAAAGTTCATTTAATCTCATAACTGCATTGCTTTGATGCTTTGTCTTTTTGTTTTGTTTTTTGTTTGCTTTTTGTGTATATTTGCTCGGTAGCATTCACATGTGTTTGGATATATAGAATTAAGTCATAGGGAAAGAAGGCTGCATGCCAAACAACATGATAGATTGACTGTGTACGGCATTAGAAATCACTGTCTGATGGATTAGAATTAGTGGCATTAGCAGTGATGGGTGATGGAAATTACTTGTGATGCGTGGACTCAGCCATCTTCCATCCTTCCCAGCTGATCCTATTAGTACATGGAAGCTTTAAATCATCCCGATGTTCTTGTTAGTGTAAGTGTGCGTAATAAACATACGTTTGCATGCATAACGGTGCTGTAAGCCACATGTCTAGCATATTGATGCATATGTATGAGCAGGTAAAACATACCACAAACCCTGATCTGAAAGCTTATGTCTGTCAATGACAGCATGTTTCTTCGCTCCTCCGTTCATCACTATGGTTACTAATTGGCTTATGGCGTATGTTAACAAGCTGTCCTTTTCATATTTGCCCATTGCGTTTTTTTTTCTGTGCTCTGGTTTATTCCCCAGCAGCCCAGCAGAGTCACTTTTTTCAATCCTCTCATCCTTTGAAGGTTATTTTTATGTTTGACCTTGAGGAAAAGCTGACCTTTCTGAAATTAAAATTTAATAGTGCTTGCATGTAGCCTGCCCCCCTTTCTGCACTTCCACCCACCCACTGCTCCCCTGCTCTCTCTATCTCTATCTCTCTCTCACCCTCTCTCTTTTACACACACACACACACACACACACACACTCCATCAGTCAAGACACAATCTGGACAGAATCAATACATGAAATGTAAGAGTAGCTCAAACACAAACACCCTCTCCTCTTGGTGCCACACTACATCAGGGGACCTCACCTGATGGTCTGCTTACTGTTTTGGCAGGTGCTAGATCAACAGCCTTTTACTTGTCTTTATGTGGCGGTTTAAACTATGACTTAATACTCCTGTCTTTTAAGGTGCGATATATGTTTTAAAACAGTTAAAACGTCGACTAAACAAAGACTTTTTTGGTTATTATTTATTTATTATTTTATTTATTATGTAAGATATGTCGATATATTCGGTCTACAGATCATTCTGGAGCCAAATTCCAGTGGTTTACATGTTTCCTCAATAAGAAAAAGATCATCAGTTTTAGACCGCGAGGCTGTGTCAGGAAGGGCGTCTGGTGGAAAAAATCTGACAACTTAAACATGCGGAGTTACACTACTTTGGTAGCCCTTTGTGAATTCGGCAGCAGCAGAAAGTAGCTTGTACTGCGTATTCGAGGTCTAACCTTGTAATACCACTCTTCATCTCAAGAGGCAGTAGTGAGTACACTAAACAAGCATGCTCTGTATTGCAGCATCTTATAATCTTACTTCATTTTGGAGCAAAAGCGAGATTACATTGTTTATCACTGTTAACTTTATACTTTCTACTTGTTCATTGGCAGCAAAGAATGATCTGTGAAAGCATTTCTAACTCCTGGAGGAAGTGAAAAGCAAGTTTTTATACACTGTTTGGCACATTTTCTCCTGATCTGCTCCCAATGCCATGAAGCCCCCCGCCGATTATCATCTGAAATAGAGGAACCAGGCTGAGTTAAAGCTTTGCCTCTAAATTTTCTTTGTTTCTTTAGAAACAACCTGTTTCTGTAGACAAGCATGACGTCAGATGAGTCATCCGCACACAGTTACCTTTTGTGGTTTACTAAGCTACATTTTAAGCGAGATACTTACACATACTGTCAGCGTGCTCTACTTAACTGCTTACCAATTTCTTAATCTTTTGTGTCTCCAAAGAATGTCTGTTTCTCATTTTCGCTGCTTGCCTCTCTCTATTTCTCTCCGCCAGAACCAGATGAACAGAGACCGATCATTTTAATTAGATGCACTGAATATTCTTTTTGTAATAGTAGTTTTGTTTGCTTGCTTTCATTTTAGCATGGTATTTGGATGCTAAAAAAATCCCCACACATATACACATGCTTCTTTCCGTAATTTAGGCGAACTGGTGAAAACTAGGACAAAGCCTGTATGGACAGAAACACTGTCTCACACCAAAATGAATGAAAGCTGGCAACTTTAAATGTTACCTGAAACATGAAGGCTTATCTACCTATTACCTATCTGGTCACTTACTGTCTAAAAATAAATTAAAATTAAAATGAAAAAAACTAGGATGTCGAGCTGTTCCACAGCAGCGGCGTTCAACCCCACTGCTGAGCCTAATGCTGATGAAGGTCAAGCTCAACTTGATCTGATAACATATATTTAAATAATTCTTTTGTAAGTTTTCCTAATAATGTAAGTTTTGTCCAACGTAATAATATGATGTAAGAGGTTAATTGGTACTGTCAGTGGGTTTCTTTTGCTTCTCTGCTTTCCAGAATGGCCCCTCATCAGTACAGCCCATAACTGTAACTCTAATGGCCCATTTTGAACTAATCAAACTATAAATGTGAAAAAGCTGTTCATCATTTTTACTACAAGTTTGAATTGTACAGTTATCTGCTGAGTTCATCCAGTATTTTTATGTAGAGTGAATCCTGAGCAGATACAACGCTCCTTTTCTTCTAACGTAGTTTTAGTTAAGTCTGCTGCGTGCTGTATCCACAGTTGCTGTTAAACAGATACTGCAACATAAACCCAGTTGTCTTTACATGTCACGATACATGACCAGTGTAGTCTCCCATCAAAACCTAACCTAGCAACCCGACACTGCACCCACACCCACCTAACTCCAGGCTTCTGTTGCATCTAACCTACACAGCCAAAGATCAAATAGCTGTGCACGATTGCACATTAGCCTACATCTCTAGTCTGATTCGAAAATAAGGGCTTGACGTAGAACGGTAGAGTTTCTGTGTGGGATGTACCCTGCATGGGTATACGCTTACAGAAAGAGCTTGGATGTAACTTGGCCCAACACTAAAGGGCCAGCATTTCAGTTCAAATTTAGCAAGGGAGGGGAAATGCCAGGGATGAATTAGTGATGTGTTGGAAAGCTCCAGAGAATGGGGACTAGTAGATAAATAATGCCTACCATAGTACAGTAAACATTGCGTGAGTGGGTACACAGATGGGTGGATGGATTGTAGGTGTGGAAGCACAGTGTGTGCTGTGCTGTATGGTGCATACTTGTAAAACCGTACAGCATATATTTACAGTGACATTCGACAGCTTATTTCTTGCACCCACACAGCCAAACAAAAACACCTACATGTGCACTTCCCCCACCTGTCTGTGCTGCCTTGTTCCTGTTGTGAGTCATCTGCCCAGTTGGAGCATACACACGTACAGGCAAACGCACTTACTCACATACACACAGGTGACAAATTCCAATAAAGCTCAGAGCAGTTTTCCAGTATGTGTGCACAGACTGTCTGACATTTGGTCTGTGCCCTGGGGGTTTCAGCACATCCATTCCACCCCAGCAAAGAGGCCTGTCACTGGACCCTCATCTCTCCTGCAGGTAGCATCCCTGGAGCTCACCTGTTATCTCTCTGCCTCCTGTGCCTGAAGCTTTCCCCAGACTGCCCAGGGTGCCCCCTCTGTTGAATTACACACACACAAGCACACATGCCAGTCTCGCCAGGCAGTGAAATAGGACAGGAGGCTGGGCTGGAGACACCTCTCCTGAGTCTAAGTGATGCCCTAGTTTCTCCTGCAGCCTACTTTTCTCCACTAGCACTCACATCCAGACAGCTACCTTCACAATAAACACAGACGCATCCTGACATGCTGACTGTTGTTAACTTATGCCAAACTTGATTTAGGTCATCATTGCTATTTATATACTTTTTGATTCTTGACTTTGAAATATTTTAGACGATTTTCTTTAAGTTTCACTGGTTTCTATCATGCTTCCTTTTCGTGGAAGGTATTGACAAGTTGTGACATGTTGTTATCATAAACACTCCGACCGGACAGCAGATTGACCAGCCTAAAGCAGATTTAGAGGCACCAGCCAGCTCTAGTTAGGTACATTGACTGCCTCTCAGTCAGGCTTGGTCATAGATCCGTACAGTCGATGCTACCGTCGTGTTGGACACTGATGAGAAGAGCCACGTTGGCCATGTTCACAGTCAGTAAGTCAGGCAGCGTAAAACAGTATGTGATAAGCTTTGCCTGCAGCTAGCCAATATTCTTGGCCACAGATAAACAATCTGACAGAAGAATCTTTGATTCAAAGAGGGATGAGCAGCAAATTGTGTGTATCAATTCCCGCTCTCCCCTGAATTCGCATTCAGTGATGGAGTGAGCTCGACCTTTGCTGGATACTGTTCAGTCACGTGAAGTAAAGAAAAGTGTATTTTTATTGTATTTTTTAACTCTACAAAGTTTATTTTACAGGTTTGGAGTACATAGAGAAGAGCGCCTCTGAAGTTGCAGCTCTCAAAAACTAGTCAAGTATAATCAAGACAAGTCAAGTCAAGATAATTTAGATTAGTGCTAAATGCTAACAGCGCTGGCCCTCCTACCACAAATGGGTTTGGTGCCGCTAATGGGTAATGTAGCCACGCTCAAACATAACCTGCCGCTGATGTTAATGTAACCCTTTTAACCGCAGTGACATGGCACTCTGTATGCTGCTCAGCATCGCAGTACTCACGAGGTCCCCATGACAACAGGCAACATCAAAGAACTGAGACTAAGGGCTGGCTGTGTTACTGAAATGGATGACAGTTGAGAAATAAATGTGTTTTTAGGGTCAGGAAATGACTGTCTAAAATAAGACCAATATTTAGACAATACAGAGAGGTAAATAAATAATAAATAGGAGGACACAGCCAGTGAGCCTGTGTGGACTATTTACTTAACCCCCCCCCCCAAAAAAAAAAAAATCCCAAAACCG
>VUQR01001676.1:0-10075 GCA_015108515.1 Hemichromis elongatus | reverse complement strand
CATAGCGTATTACAAGTGGTGTTGCCTGAAAAATTGATTCACCTGCTCAGTAATGTGGAAGCAGAGACACAAACAGTAAAGCTGAGCTTAATTAATTCCCATCTCCTTTTGAGAAAAAGTTTAATAGTTCAATACATGAGTCAAGTCATTCTAGACCTGCTGCACCCACCAGGGTCTCTGAGAGGGCTTCTTAAATTGACTTTGTTGGCACATGTGGCTACCTATTGATGTGCTGACATTGAATTAGGCTGCAAAAATTTTGCAGTAGCCTTCTGGTAGAGAGAGCTGAGCCAGAGAAATTAAAAAAAAATTGCATCACCTTTGAGTTTTATGTTGTTGCACTGCAGTCACGTGCAGTATAAGAAATGAAAAACAGCAACACCCACTGACAGTAACTGCTATAGGCAACTGCATACACAAACGCTCACAGAGGCACAAAAAAACACTTTAGAAGCACACAACCAAGCACACAAGTACACATTCACACTCGACAGCAGGAAATGGTCTGACCAAGTTAAACAAATGAAATCACCGTGACCTGAATGAGAGGCAGAGTAGATCTGACATCCAGAAATGTACTATTCTCTCTCCCTCTTCACATCAATTTATCTTTCCTCCCTCTGTCTCGTTTGGTCTTTGTCTCTGTTGGGGTCACCCTCAAATCCCTCCCTTCCTTTTTGTTTCCTCCTCACTGATGTCTCTCTTTTCACATTAGCATTTCGCTACACACCCTTTCCCTTAATGTGTATTTTTTTCTGTCCTTTCATCTCTTTGATCTGCGTGTGAAATCTGTGCGGGAACCAGCCGTTCGGTCACCTTGCTGTAATGACCGCAGACTTAACTGCAGTGTGGAGATGACCCCTGAACTCTCAGGCTGTGGCCCTTTCTGTTTGTCCCCTCTCACCTCCAGCTCTCTCACCACACGGTGTTGCTTCTTTTCATCTTTGAAAATCAATACCAGCAGTTGTTAAAGTAAAGGAAGGGCTCAAAGCAAGTGCTGATCATTAAAAAAGAATTAGATATGATTGAACATCATTAGATAAATAACGACTAGAGTAGATTGATTACACTATAAAATGGCAACCTTTTCTATTTTAGACATGTTAAGGTAATGTCGACCTGCAAACCTGCAGATATTGCAGGTCAAACACGAGACCAGGCATATGATAATAAAATTAAGATGGCAACCTCATTGCGACTAGGAAAAATTGGTTGTTGCCTGCTGATTGCACTGAATTTTTTTTTGCTGTCAGGCTGATTTAGTTGCTGTGACATGATAATTAGACCGAGGTTGAACATGTCAAACCCTCAAACTCTGGGTGACCAGACACATTGGGGAAGGTTTGCAGACAACTGAAATAATAATAATAATAATAATATTAATAATAGCTCTATTATAAACACAGACAGATTGGCAGCATTTTGCAATGAGTCTGAGCCAATGAGCAGAACTCATCTACGTGTTATCTTTTTGCATTAGGGAACTCGGCCCAGTTGGTTGCCAGCTGGTTGTAGTCTGGTATTATTCCCATGTAAAAGCAAAGCTTTTGATGTTTTAGAGGAAAATTTCCATTCTGTAGCAACAATTTCACTATTTGTGCAGAAATATCTGTTTCACATCTCTGAGATTTTAGCTTGAGTCTAAATGTTAGTCGTGTTAATTTTTGTGTATGCTGATAGCAACAGATTTACACATAATTGCTAACTTGACCCTTCAAAATGATGGAGCCTGTCTCTTATCAGACAGCAATCTTATAGCCATGTGTCTTGACAGACCAAAGTTGCTTTCTAGGGGGCAGCTGAATGTTAGAGGGTGCATAACTGGTACCCATCTTTGAAGCACCTGTTTCAAAGCCAAAAAGGTCACAAGTCATTTGCAGAGACAGTCAGAATAATTTTGGTAATGCAAATGTCTCCAGTCATTGTTTTCTGTTGTGTGACTGTGGTATAAAGTAGAACTTTTTTCTTTTTGCCATTTTTCATGAGTGTGAGCACAACTGGAAATGAAAATGCAACTTACAAGTGTAAAAGTGACAGTTCTTTGGGATCAGCACCACCTGTCTGTCTTTTAAATCGCATCTTAAAACCCACTTTTATTCTTTGGCTTTTAACCTCAGTGAGACTCAGTTTTCTCTAGAAATGAAATTAGTTTTTCAACTAATTATTTTACTTTTTATTTTATTTCGCTTTTATTTATATCCCATGTATTTTTATTATATTTTTTTTTTATGTACAGCACTTTGTGTCAGTTGTGGTTGTTTTAAATTGCTTTATAAATAAAGGTGGTGGTGATGATGATGATGATGATGATGATGATGATGAACACAAATGAACAGTTACACTAAAACTTCCAAAAATATTTCTCAGACTGTGTAATGAGTGAGTTTTGGCTGGCAGACATGATGAAGAGGTCGAGTTCAGTGACTTGAAATTAGCGGCAGTGAAGCCTAGCAAACAGTCGTCAGCTCCAGCTGCCTGTGTCAAGACACCTGCCAATCAAAGCCCTCGCTCCCGTATCCAGATGGATATATTAGGATATGGATATATGGATATATTATTATAAGGCAGTACACATGTCTTCTTAGACTCTCACAATCTCCCCCCCTCTCAGTCAGTGTTATAAATGAAAGATGAAAGATGAGGTACGGATCTCAGTCACGCTAGTGGTTACTGCAGATACAGGAATTTCACAAGGGTAACAGATACATAGCTTTGGACTAATTGCCAACACTAGCATCCAAACATGGTTACAGTAACAATGTTAGAATCCTGATTTTGAACACATAAAGTTTAATTTGTTCTTTGTCTTGGAGTTTTATATTAGTGCATTTTGAATTTAACACCAAGTACAGCAGAAACTATTACGGTTGTACACTCACCAGTAGGGTTTGGAATTGATAAGAATTTAGCATTTTTGTTATCACTTATCGATTTGATTCCTTATCAAAATTAATTACATGCTGCATGGTCAAATGTTTGTGTATGTTGGAGGAATTTCCCCTCTTTGTTGTGATGGGGTCATTATTCATATAAAGACAGGTAAAAAACAACACTTTCTTGAAAGTAATACAGTACGTTACTTAATTACACCTAGGAGAAAGACAGCAGTTATACTACTGGTAACATTACTTACGTCACTTACTCATAATTACCCTACAGGCAACAGCCCCACACCAACACAAATTCCTATTCTAATGAGGACACGCGTGATATTTCTCTTAGTATTTAGGTATGAACCCAAAGCCAAGAACAAAAATCATAGAGGAAAACCAACACAAAGACAAAATGATAGCAACAGTGATTCCGCTTTAGAAACATGAGCAGGTGCTGGGTTGAGGTCACCATTTACTAGCTTTAACATCACTCTCGGTTTTTAGCAATAGCATTCAGTGCTTGGGAAGAGCTGAAGTTGTGTTAAGAGCTTGATGCAGTTGTTTCTGTCCTGGAGCAGTCTCCACTTTACGATAAAAGGTCTACCGGGTTAGACCCCCTTTTATTCTCTTGGAAACAGCCATCAGGTGGGTATATTGTTGTCATAAAGGGGTGGACATGGTCAGATGCAAGGCATCAGTGGCAGTGGCATTTAAATAATGGTCAGCTGGACCAAAGATGTCTGAAGTTTACTGAGAATATATCCACCGCACGCAGCCTGAACTGCTGATACAAGGAAAGATGGATCCATGCTGTCATGTTTTTTACCAAATTTTGACCCTACCAGAAATCGAAACTCACCAGACAAGGCAACATTTTTCCAATCTTCTATTGTCCAATTTTGGTGAGCCTGTACGAATGTTACCTTGAGTTTCCTGTTCCTTCAGCAGCTGTAGCTCTTCTGCTCCAGGGTTCAACATGCTGTGGATTCAGGTCTTCTGGATACCCTGGTTGTAACAAGTGCTTATTTGAGTTACTGTTGTCTTTCTATTAAACTGAAGGAGTTCAGTCTCCTCTGAATTCTAGCATCAACAAGCTATTTTCTCTCAGAGTACTGCTGTTCTCTGGATATTTTCTCTTTTTCTGACCATTCTCTCTAAACCCCAGAGATGGCGTCTCAATCGGCAATTTCTGAAATAATCAAACCAGCTAACCCTAACAACCATACCATGTTCAAAGTCATTTAAATCACCTTTCTTTACCATTTTGATGCTCGATTTGAACTTCAGCAGGCTGTCTTTACCATGTTTACATGGTTGCTATGAAATCCAATAAAGATATATATTGTTACCAAGTAGTTGAACAGATGTTCCTAATAAAGTGGCTGATGAATGTGTATTGTTGGGATGTTTGAGCTGTCATCTAATTTTCTTTCTGAATTAATGTTGCACAGTTGGACACGCAAAACACTCGCATTGTGGAGGCTGCATTGTGCCCACCGTGTGAGTTTAAACACAAAGTAAAAGATGCATCATGTATTCGCCTAAATTCTATTTTGTTGCCCTTGCATTCAGTGGGAAAAATCAGTCTCAGCGTTCAAATATTTCTCCAGAGAGTCATGTTTCAACCAAGCTTCATTTGTTCGTGTTTGAAGCTTAATTGAACCACATATCAAGGTAATTGCGCCCAAGTTCCTCAGCCTCTCTTCTCCTTACCTCCGCCACACTGACACACTGTTCAGTGTATCCAGGCTCACAGAAATAGATGGGCTTCTCTTTCAATTATCAGCAGACATTACTGCTTCTTTTTTTTTATCTATACAACCACTCATATCAGCCCTCCAGGGCTTTGAAGTATTTTAATGCTTGTAGATATGCCCATTATCATTACTGTGTACACAACCAACTGTACTTACTAAGAATTAGCATATCACATATAGATATGGACGCACTACCCAAACGTTAATGGAAGAACAATTTTTTTGTGAATTTGGCAGTATGCAGGCAGTCAGTGGTGCAAGCTTTGGGACTCTTTCTATCTCAGATGTAATTCATATTTAAATGTTGTTATGCTTCTTCTCTTCTGGTAATTGTGTTTGCACTTCCTGGTTACTCTTGAAAGTGGATTCACTGAAGCGTTATGTTGATAGCTGTCTGCTAATCGCTAATTACAAAGACAGGCACACACACAGCCTCTCACACTAGTTCATACACACAAGCTTACACATAAATGAGCAGAGCTTGTAACAGGGTCCCTGGCTATTATTCACTGACATCCTGGCAAATATGTGTACTCACACTGCTTAATGGTACTTTTCTGAAGCATCTGTATCATTATATGTAGATATCTGAATTGATATTTAAAAGCTTAAAATGGACTTGGTATTCAGCATTATAAAAAATAATTTAAGAACACATTTTCAGATGCTAACATTATAACAACTTGTTAAACACTAAAAATACCTTATTTTAAACTTCAACTTTGTACCAACACACCACAGCATAAATGTGTTCTCCATCTTTCAACACCTGATGATTGCAAGTACACTGTTCAGTCTCCTAAAGTCTTCACTAAGGATTAAAATATAGATAATCTAGCATTTAATATTTAACTCATAACATTTGAATATTCTTATTTTGCTGCAGTAAAAATACATGAAAGAAAACAAACCACAAAGCTGTGAGATGTGATGGAGGGAGGGACTGCTAGACACTGTCAAAGTTGGTCTGTTCCGAGTCATAATGTAGCAAACTGGGTGTGTGTTACAGAGAAATGGTAGCGATTCCTCAGGGTGATTCAGTGTACGATTGGTGTGAAGTGAGTGATGATAATGACCTCTCCTCTGCATGCAGTTCAGTGAGAGTAATTCCCTTCACTTTGTCAATTTATCTGTGTGTTTCTTTACCGCCTATGCTTCTCATCACTTGGCAAATTTAAATAAAGTAACCTATATTCTTACCTCACAGTGAAGCATATAGAAACTGGATTTTTCTATAAGCTCCCAAATGCAGTGTCTCATGTGTGGGTTAGAAAGAGAACTCTGATCATTACGATATAAGATATTTAACTACTTTTAGAATGTAATTCACCTGACGAAGCAATTATTTGATAGCTTCATCTTATTTTTTGCAGTAGTTTGTTTTAAAAAATCTGTTCAACACAGTTTTTTCCTTTTTTTCAATAAAACAAAGCACATGCCTGTAACATAACCATGACAGACAGATCGATGTTTGCGATGTTATTCATCAGCTACAAACACACAGCTGCAGCTCTCCTACTGCCGGCTCAACATACCAACAACACCAACATCAATGACAGTCAGGAACCACTTTTAAGCCGGCGAGGAGTGATTGCAGATGCGGTGCAGGCGTGCACTTCTCTCTTGCAGCGGCACCGCAGACCACACCCCGCCATAATGCCAAAATGTTAGGACCCTAAATACCAGGCATGGAGACGGATGAAGATACAGTTAAAAAAATGAACCTTTAATTTGGCTGAGTAGGGAGTCCAAAATTAAAGACATGGGGTAAACAGGACTATGCTCTGAGGACTGATTGGATAACAAGACACAGGTGGGAGCAGGTGAAAATACTCAACCACAGCCAGCTGGAAAGAGAGAGAACATACAGACCATACAGGCAAAAACTAACCTTCAAAGTAAAAGAGGCAGCAAGAAAAGATGAAATATTGGACTGAATATGATGACATGTTTAGTGCAGATGGCGCTGGCTGCCCTCCATGTTAGTCACTAGGGTCCATCAGATGAAATTATACAGTATGGGACCAATTAAAGTTGGAGCTTATATTCTGTCTCAAAGTGATATTATAATTATATAATAAATGCAAAACTACAATGCACAGGTTCGTTACATTCATGCAAACATAATGTCATTTCCTAATGTAAATAATTTGTATTAAATAGCGCTTAACAAGAAGGGAATCGCAGTAAGTGTACTAAAAATTTGAATCTATATTAACCATAAGGCAGCTCTCAGGAGCTCTTCCAGCCTTTCCAAGTATCATGTTTTGCAGTAGCTTAAAACAAGGTCATTGCTGCAATTAACTTGACATTCAAAGAGCAGTTATTCACACAAGACCTTTGTTTCCACTGAACGTAAGCCTCAGGCATTTGTATGTTATCTATTCATTTATTTCCCTAGAATATAATTCACATTTTAAAGCTGCATTTTATAAATAGTGTACTCTTCGTAGGATCGTGAAGCTGCCCCTTACAAACAAAACATCATCATCCTTAGAAAGAACATCTATTTTTAACCTCCTCATCTTTCTCAATGAGCACTTTTGTGAGGCAGTCATTCCTGCATAAATCTTAGTCAGGCCCCCACAAATCAGAATCACAGCTGGTTTTCATGCCTTTGATGATATGTTACAGGGAAGAGGTGAAATTATTACAGCTGAAGTGAATCTCATTGATCCACGTTGATACGTCTTTTGAGGCCTATTTAACCAAACATATTGTACAATGCAAAAGTCTTGATCCGCCCCTCTCTTCTTCATATGATGAGATAAAAATGGGGAATAGGTGAAGCATTTTATTCAAACGTTCAAGCATAAACGGAAAACAGAGTTTGTACAATTCCAACAAGCTTGAAAATAAATATTTGCTATGATCATGTTTATTCTTCCTCATAGTCTGAACTCTCACTCACTTAAATGAGCTTTCTTATGATTTCTTTAAGTTGTCTTCAGGAATAGTTCTTCAGGCTTCTTGAAGGACATTCAAAGCTCTTCTTTGGTTATTTTCTCTGTCAAGAGAACATAGATTTGCTTTTTATTTGTTTTATCCAGGTGTGCTTTTACTGGATTGGCAGTATGTTTGGGAGCATTGCCACGCTGGAAAATAAATCTGTTGTTAATGAGGTGCTTTTCAGATGGTACTGGCCGATCAAAATGGGATGTTACATTTGTCTGTTCATAATACCATCAATTTCGATAAGACCCCCAAATTTACCCTCTGGCTAAAATGGAGCCCCCAAGCAATGACCGAGCCTCCACCGCGTTTCACTGATGGCTGTTGTACCACTCTCCTGGCCTCCTCCATATATACTGATAAATAACCAAAGATTTTTAATTTATCATACTATAAGACCTGCTGCCACTGATTTTTTTTTTAGTCCACATACTTCAGCCTTTTCTCCTTGTTTGCCTCCCTTAATACTGTCTTTTTGACAGCCACCCTTTCACTGGCACCATTTCTGATGACGCGTCAGTGAACAGTTGATGGAGCAACTAAAGGGCCAGATGTATCTCTAGGTTCTACGTCAGGTCTTTGTTAGAGGATTTTTTTTAAACGACATCTGTTACTATTCGTCTGCTGTCCTTTGTTGCATTTGTTGAATGATTCATAGATCAGTGTCAAGTGGCTTCGCAAACAAAGAACAAAAAAGAAGAAAAAAAAGCATCCTTCTGAAAATGTTCAGGTACAAGGACAAGACTGAAAATAAGTGGAAAAAGCAGCTAAAGTCTGAGAAAAAAAATTAATCATCTATCATGTCTATCAACTTTGACCTTTTATCTTTCTTGATCTTTCTGTTGACTTGCTCATGTTTTAGCTGTACTCATACTCCCATCCTCTTCCATATCCTCTACCTGTGTTGTTCTTCCCCCTACTTATTTCTTGCTTTCCTGCAGTGACATTTGTGAGGGTGATTATAGATGGTTGCCCCATCCCTGAAGAGCTGTGGGTCATCAGAGTTACTTCCATCTGAGTGACTGGCCATGAAGTGTCAGAGGAGAGGACAGATGGATGGACGGTTGAGGGTTGGAGACCTAGAGAAACAATCTTTCACTCTGTTGAACCCAAAAGTGCTAAGCTTCATTGGTCTGTGACAGGTTTCCCAATAAAAATTGAAGTCTGCTACCCCTATAGATATTTTTATGAGGCATGATCATTTCTGGCCACTGTAGTAATACAGGCGTTTTTCATAGTGAAGCCTGTCTATAAATTTGAATTGTTAAATTTGGTGAAATAACTCTCCTTCCCACACATTCTTTACAGATACAGTGAATATAATGAATGATATAATGACTTTAACTGAATATATTATTAGAAATAGAACAGCATTTTGATCATATTGTGTGCCACACATTTGGATCTGAAGGAAGACGGACATAAACTGTAAAAGAATGTGTAATAGTTCACTTTTATCACTTTTCAAGGTTTTGTGAAGTCATATTTTTTTAATATATCCTTTATTTAATGAAGCAAAGGAATACTAAAATATTTAAGGATTAGGTAATAATAGAATCTAATTCTTGATGAATAATTTTGTCTTTTTTAAACAGTGCAACATGGTCACGGTTTTTCTTTGATGTGTGCCAGTATGGCAAATAATAAGGAGGGAAAAGTCTGGCAATAGAAGCTGTGACTAGATAGTGGTAGTTATTATTGCTAGGAAATAACTATGTAATGTAATGTAATAGATGTAATACAGTAACAGTCAATGCAGTCAGCTAAACAGTTAACAAATGTTCAGACTGTGAAACACTTTATAACTCTGTTTTAAAATGTCCTATACAGATAAAGGTGTTGTTATTATTTTTTATTATTACCCCAACTCTCCCCTTATGTCAGCTGGGATAGACCTCAGCCCCTGCAACCTTGAATTAGATAAGCAGTAAACAAAACAGGCTGATGGACAATATACAAACATAATTTCTTTATTTAGTCATGCGTTTTCATTGTTGCGTAATAATCAGTGATGAGGTGTCCATTTTGTGATTATATCAGTGACGTGCAGTCAGGGGCCGTGCCTCACCTGTCATCATGGAAATATAAAATTGAAAAATAAATTAAATGGTTATATTTATTCAGTGATTTGTATTTTAAAGTTCTTTTCCATTTAACGTCACCATTTTTAGATTTTTTTTCAAAATCGCTGAATTTTCACATTTACCGTTCAAATACTAAGAAGAGACGAGCGGTGAGGCAGCAGCCCGCTGAGCCTCACCGTGGATTACGCAATGACTATGCTAACGGTGCTGGCATGCTATGCAGTGAGACCGTATTGCTGTCCCTCTGCATGTCGCTATTAAAATGTCGAACACTTTTACTATATGAACTAAATTTCCATATTTTAGCTGGTGTATATAATGCACAGTGTTTTTTTTTTTTTATCAACAACTGTGTGTACTCTTGTGCTGAGCGATCATAAAACTGCACTAGGTGAGGCACGCAGTTCTC
>VUQR01001675.1:108420-122129 GCA_015108515.1 Hemichromis elongatus | reverse complement strand
GAATAAAACAACCATACAACATCAATAAGACATTCCCATTAATGACAGTACAGTTTGATTACAGTCATGTTTATAACTTTAACTCATCTACAACTTTACCAAGACAGGAACTCACCAGCTCGGCCTCATCGGTTGCAACAGTTATAATAGTCTGTTGCGGTTACAGTTGTCACATTTATACTAACAACGGCCGGCGGTCACTAAGCAACCGTAAACGAATAGCAACTTTAAACATAAATCACTTTAAACATAAATCACTCCGCCTAAACGTAACTGGCGGTTACAGTTTGATAAATCACAACAAAACAAACTGGCATTCTACGAATACGAGGAAAACCGCACAGTAAGCCTGACTGATCAACAATGACTTTGCTATGTTTTGAAGTTTAGACTGGCTGCTGGGGTGGGGTTAGCATACACCCAGCTTTAACACTCTGGGCTCTTTGCTAGTTTTGTGTTAGCATGTTGTTTGTGTAGGTTTATGCAAAGGGCTGAAGTTATGTTAGCAGTTGATGTGATTCTAATTTAGAAATATATCAGGTAGAAACAGGCTGACTGCTCATCACTGCTATAGTTACCTTTTGAAAGTCAGGGTCTGGCTGTTGGGCAGTCACTCAGTCATGACTCTCTGTTCTTGTCATGCTTTCTGTTAGCACGCTCTCTGTTCTGATGCTTTCAGTGACCTGAAGTTGTATTACCAGTATAATGTTGGCTTATTTGTTCTGAAATGCAGTTTCCACTTTACCATTCCACTCTTGAACTTTAGCAAAATTTAAAAGGAAAAAAGATTAATGTCCATATCTCATCCTTTACCAAAAATGAAATTAGCTGATTAAAAGCGCGCAGGATGAAACAAACCGCATGTTTGTTGATGTTTTTTCTTTCTATCCGTTCGGTACTGTCATGGATTCTGGGTCATTTGACAAAGCATTTTGAGTTTTTATATATTTTGACGTTTGTGGTTTATATTTAAGTTCATTAATTTATATAAGTTCATTTCTATTATGCCTAGGTTGCCGTTATAGTTCATTGTTTCTTAGATTCCTCTTGTGTCTTCACCCCTGTGTTTTCAAGTCTCCCTCACCCTTCATGTGTTTCATGTCTGCGTGTCTTATGTTGTCCACTTCATGTTGTCATGTCCGTGTCTCATTATGTTTCCTGTTTTATTTTGAAGAGGTCTGATGTCCCATGTTCATTGTGTTTAGTTTCACTTCCCCTGTGGCATCATTATGTTCATTCTAATCAGCTGTTTCCCCATGTGTTTCTACTTCCCCTGATCTCCTCTGTGCATTTAGTCTGTGTTTTCATTCATTTCTTGTCAGGTCATCTGTAGTTTCTCACCATGTTTCATGTATTCATGTCCAGGTTTGTTCATGTTCATGTCAGGGTCCTTCATGTAGTATTTTAGTTCACCCAGTTTAGGTTAATGTTTAGTTTTGCATTAGTTTGCTTTGCCCCTTTGTTTGTACCTTTTTATCAGCCTTTTTAAACAGCTCGCCTTTTGTTAAATTATAGTTTTGTTCCAAGTGTCTGCATTTGGGTCACGGTCTGCCAGTGCAAGTAACAAAATAATTGCATATAAATATATATATATATTTTATTTTTTTATTTTTTTAAAGTATTTAATAGTTTTGAAAGAATGTTTTTAATATTGTCACCTTAAAGCAGTGTTACAAACAACTATATATATTTATATATATAAAAATATAAAATATATTAAAAAATATATATATATATATATTATTTTTTTATTTTTTTTATTTCCACCTGTTTGTTCACACTCTGGTTTTTCAGTTAAATTTACTACTTTCACCTGTTAATTTTGAGTTGAGCTCAATAGAAAGTCACCTCTTTTCAGAAATTTCATTAGCTTAGTTCAGTTCAGTTAAAAAACAATGCTTTCACAGCATAACAGTTCCATCTAGCAGTTTTGCACCACTCCATGCCAGGGGTTTAATATCTTTACATCGTTGTGCTTACTTCTTTTCTTTAACTCATCTTGCAAAAAAACCACCACTTTGTTCTCACATATCTCAATAGCATTGGCATTCCCATTTGTGCATGCCATACGTCACTTTCTAACATCAAGTTTGTGGAGAGTAACCCTGATGCAGTTTTTGGCTTCAGGGGAAACTGAAAGACTGGAGAAGCAGAAGCGATTTTCGCATTCTGCCAGAGCTCAAGCTTTGAATCATCATTAGTGTGATTAATTTTCCCTCCAGTCCTACAGTCCTCATTGGTGATTCCCCTCCAACACTTTGGCCATGCTCCACAGAAGTGACAAATGTGTTCCCATGGAAACAGACCTGTCATGCCATTGTCACCGCTGGCCTGTAAAATGAAATCCAGCTCTACCAGAGAGGAACCAGCTGGTGACCTGACTGATCTCACATCAGTACATCAGTGTGACTTTTGACAACCAACTTGCTATTAAACTGCATATGAGCTCTCACTGTCACCGGCAGACACATGCCCATAACAGTTTCTTTTGGTTCCTTTGTCTCTCAGCCTCTCATCCCCTTTCCTTTCACTCCCTTTTGTACATCTCTTTTTCTTCGCCTCCCATGACCTGGGCTCTACAAAGACTCAGCACATCTCAGTTTGATGACACTGGTCAGTTGAAACACAGGTGCCCTGAGGGGGGACAAAGTCTCTCAGTCACTCACTATTCACTCAGAATAGTTAAGAAGTGACTTTGTTCATATGACTCAAAAAGCAAAGAATGTTCTCTGTGATCAGAGGCGAGTGGAGCAAGGTTATGGCACGGAGATAAATCTGTAAGTTTGCAGGAATCTCCTGATCTCGCTGGGTGGAAAAAAACATTCACTTACAAATGAGTCGCTGTCGTTGCTACAGGTAATCATTAAGTGATGTCAATCACAAAAGAACTGTGTGCACTGTAACTTACACCTTTCCCACACAATGGGACTGAACAATGTAACGTAAAAGAATTAAAAGTTAAGGCTACAAAAATAAAAAACTGAATTTCCGTGATTGCCAAAACCTGGAGAGCATTTTGTTAAAAGTCAAAAATTATTGTCATTATTATCAGTGTGTTTGTGTGTGTGTCATTGTACATCCGTCACGTACAGTATTTTGTGACTTCATCACATCAGCAGTAGGCAGCAGTTTATGCACAGAATGCCTGTTGTGATATAAACACCTCTTTCCATCTGCTCCTGTTTTAATAAGTCCTTTGTGCAGTGTCTGTAGGCTGTTTATCTGCGGCTAACTGAGTCTACCCACAGCTCGGCTCGGTGAAATGCACCCAGCATGTCGACCTCGCATCCCTCTCGTCTTAATCCAACCCCTCAGCAAATGTTCTCCTGATTAGACATGGCTCTCAACATACGTGTCTTTGCTTTCACGAGGTGGGAGGAGGCGAATCGATACTCAAAATCTGTCTCAGGGTTCTAGAAATAAAGGCTCCAGTGAGTTTTGTGAGTGTCAGGTGCCCTTTGCTGTGAAATTGTTTTTTTCTTCAAAATATAGTGGCGAGCCCGAGAATGCATATGCCCGCTTCATATTCTGTGTTTGCAACTTTCAAAGAGAAAAATATTGATGATGGAATTACGCAACTGCTTTTCTTCCTCTCCCCGGCTCTGTTATCTTTTACTCTTTTCCCAAAACAGTTCATTAAAAAAAGTACAAAAGAGGAAGGCAGCAATTTCTTCAGCTTAACCAAGTGTTACTGACATTGTTGAAATCCCACTTTTTGTTTTAATGCGTGTGATGTATTCACCGGCTTACATCTGCAAGACTTCTGCTCTGGTACATGATGAATTGATTAGGAATATTTTCTATGAATTATTAATGAGGTGTATTTAGAGAATTGTTCATATTTGAGGGGTCATGAAGCCCAAGGGGTGGCAGTGTAATACATTTATATATGCTGCTTAAGTTTCAATACAGCATGCAGAGGAAAAACAGGCAATTATAAAACATGGATGTAAGTTATACAACATAAATGAATACTCTTGCTGCCTCAGGATGCTGACTGTCCCAAAGTCATAGATTACGCACCGTTTTACTGCCACTACATGACATGGAAAAGATGGATGTACAAATGAGGGAGCTCGACAGTGCCTATCAGGGCTCTTTCTGTGGAATTGGCCACAGAGAGGGGACTCGGGACATATTGCTTTGGTTAATGACTGGTGACACTTGCAAGATTTGTGATCTTTGAAGGTCGTGCCCCTGCTGAAGTCACACATGGAGGGGAATAAGTCGTGGGTTGATCCCTGCTGAAAGCTGCAGGAATGGACGGAGTCATGATTCATCTCTATCTCATCGCTCCTGCTGCTTGGAGATTCCATGGACGGCTGCTCTCTGTGACACTTGCTTCACTAGCCAGCTCTCAGCCAGTGACAGGAGCCATGTGCTAAAATGTGGGCAAGTAGAGTATGGAAGCACTCTATCATTCTCTGTTGTAAGAAGTGTTTTCTAGTATGGGGTAGTTATTAAAGCATCATTTCACCATTCTGCTGTTATTCCACATTAGCCAGCACTTAAAATAATCATGATAACATTATAGACAATTCTACTCAGACGCATTTGATGTGTTATGCAAATACGCTCTCTCAACACTTATACACACTAGTTAAGTGAACCTACAGAAGCTTATTTTTTAAATATGTTTGTGAATAATGTTAAAAATTTGCCTTATATAGGCAAACGTGAGTGTAATATGAATTATACAGACAGTGTAAGTATATTGGAGAGACACCATTATGTACACCAATGAGCCAAAACATTATGAAGTGAGCACTACAGTGTTAGATGTCTCATACCAACAGCACACGTCAGAGTGTGGGATACAGACCATAATCAGTATGTTGGACACCAGAGCAATGGGCAGATGTAAAGATGTAAACAACTATGATAGAATCCATATTGTTATGGATGAACCACCATCACCTCATAGGCCAGCATTCATACACTGGTCATAAATACAGTGTGGTTATTAAGGAGAAAGGATGAGGTCAAAAGTACATAATGAGGCTGATGAAGTACACTCTGCGCTGTGAAGCAGGATGTGGGGCTTAACAAGGTTGCTCCAGTTTTAACCCTGAGTTTTCAAATGTGGTTAACTTCTTTCCAGGGTTCACTCTCATGGTGACTTCTGCTACAGACCTGACCTGCCCTGGTGCAGGTTATGTTTGAGATAAGAGTTCAACAAGTGTCATTGCTTACTGACTAATAAGTTCTCAGCAAAATAGCAGTGCAAATCCCAGAAGACCCCATAGCATCTCTGCTAGTGCAGAGATGGTATTAGGATCAAAGGTTTATTTTTTTCCCAAGTCTTTGTGTTTCCCTGATGAGCAACATAAATTACTGGAGCAACTTTATTCCTTCCTTTTTTTTTCTTGTATGCTGCAAGCAGCAGAAATGTTATCATTCAGGATTCAATATATGTTGTTTTGGGGGTTTTTTTAAACAGGGAACTTATTTGTCCTTATAAGATTATCAGTATTCCAAATATATCCTGCTGAAGAAATGTAAATAAGAAACACTTTAAATGTACATCCGATTTAATTGGGGGAAGAAAACACATTGAATAGATATACTAATGTGGATTTGGTAACATGTTAGGAAAGAAAGGATGCCGCATTATTTATAGAAATGCTAATGATCAACCTACAGAGGGCTGAATTGTGTGTGTGAGTCTGTCAGCTCGAACATTTTTAAATGAATTCTGATAAAACTTTACAGACCTGTAGCGTGGGGTCATGTTAACAATCCATTAAAATTTGGCAAACATCCACCAAAGTCTTCAAGGTCATCTTCGTGATTTATTGGTTGAACACTGACAAAAAGCCTTATAACTATAAAAAGATTTTTACAAGTGTGCTGTGTGTTGTCAACATAGAGAAAGTACCGTAAGAGGATTTAAAATATGGTGTCACATTTGACCTTTGAACTTTCCTTGGTCAATGGACTGATCTGAGGGTCAAAGTGATAATAATGCTATATAGAACTAATTAAAACTATGTTTTCTACTGTGATTGTTCATATTGAAAACATATAGGGATATACGGGGATTCTGAATATTTCAGATTATTTAGAATCCCCTCTAAATAATTTGGGGAATCAAAATAATGTAAACATTTTCAAGACTTTCAATATAACAGCATCTGCACTGCATTATATCATCAAAACATTCTGAATCTTGAGAAATCTCTGTGTGCAAAGGGACAAGGCTGAAAATCAGTACTGGATGCCTGTTATCTTCAGGTCCTCGGATGGTTCTGCATTAAAAACAGGCACAATTTAGTCACAGAAATCATTACATGGACTCAGGATCACTTCCAGAAATCACTGTTCATGTACACAGTTCCTCTTCAAAAAGTCCAGAAGCTGGTTTCCTAAGTTCCCAGATATTTACAGACTGCTGTTAAAAGAAGAGGGAATGCTACACGTTAGTAAGCGTGAACCTGTACCAACGTTTTTGAGATGTGTTGCTGCCATCAAATTCAAAATTAGTTAAAATTATCTAATGTTTTTCTTAAATTGGTCATTTTTCTCAGTCTAAACATGTGATGTTTTGAATGAAATACGTGGTTATGCAATTATTAAATTAGATTCCCAAACAGTCAGCACTGAATTATACTATGCTTTTCATGTCACCTGTGTTCTGAACACTGATTTTTGTACAGCAGCTTTGTTGGTTCAAGCCAGTATTATGTGTTGAACCCATTAATATCATATGACGCTTTGATCTTCTTTGTAAACTATTCATGTTTGTGATTGTGACATGCTGCCAACACAACACCATACATATGAACACACTCAAAGCTGCAGTGGGAAACCTTGTGTTGATTAGAAAATGTTCAATTGGGCCAACCCGTCAACCAACTGAACCAAACCAGAGTTAAAAAGAAAGTTAGAAGGAAAGTTCTTATTTGAGGTTTCCCCCTCAGACACAAAAAAGGTTTTAAGATTCACGCTACGATTCACAGGAATTAACCATGGTGTATTTAAGCACCCTATCTCTTGTGCAGTTTATCTTCATTAACCCAGAGATCAATATGTCATCGGCTCAATTACAAGAGGCATTGATGACATTGAGCCCACCATCCATATTTGTTCCGAGTCACTTAATCCTGTCCTTAACTCCATCTTACACCATTTATTTGTACATCTCCAACCATCTTGGGTATAACCTATTGCGAGACCATTTTCATAATAGTGTTTGTGGAATAAACAGAGCTTGTTATGATTATGTGTGCAGAGCTCCTGCACGTGCCCTGTGGGAGAATGGTTGGCTAACAGAGATAAAAGCATAGCAAAAGGAGTACTAAAACATCAAAATTTAAAAACTATTATGCTGTAGTAAAACCCTCATTTGCCCAGCAAATGCAAACAAATGCTGGGCAAATGAGGGTTTGAGCTAATATTAACTAAGCTTATAAGTCAGAGCAGTTAATGGTCTTTCAAATCAGCTAATGCTAGTACAAGAACCTTCAATTAATGTCAATTTAAAGCCTAGAAAACCTTTTTTTATTCAAGCTATTTCAAGTATGCACTGATAAGAGTACGATTGGTCTTGATAGAACTTTTAAAATTAAAGAACAATTTCTTCAGAAACCCTCCAAAGAAAAAAACAAGAAAAGGAAACAGTTTTAGGAGGGTTTTTTTTCTCCTCTGCTGCATTTGGACAGTTTCACGCGTTTCAAAGGTTGTTTTTTTCCTTTTTCTTTTTTTTCTGTTTAGAGCTATTTCAGCTCAGTTGTATAAAGAACCATTTCAAAAGAGCTTTACATTACCCCATTACGTTTTTCAATTTCATCATACAGAAGCTGAGACAGAAAAATGCTCTGATGTAGGATCACAAAAGTGCAGACCGATGCTCCTTATGAAACACTGGCTTCGGCTATTCCGTGCTCCTTTAGCACCTTCCTTTGGCTTCCTCTTGAGGGGAGATCCACAAAGAAGTGATTCGAGCTCGTGTGATGAAGATACAGGTCAGGAGAGCCGGTAGACTGCTGGTCAAAGCCGAGAGGAGCAGGTGTCACGAAGCTGTGTTTAATGGGATCTCCTCAATCCGCTTAGATGTATTCCATGACTCCAAAACTGTGTCCCACTTACTGGATGATATTACTCCTCATATCTTCAGCCAGTCTGGTTTGTTGTGAGGTGGTGATTGAGCTTGTCAGCTGAAGTGAACGGCAATCTCTGCTGCCTTTGATTTCCTCTAATGGCCCTGTGATTTCTATTATTTTTGGAGTGCACTTTTAGCAGCTATGCTGAGACTTATTAGACTTGAATTTTATGTATTGAATACAAACAGGTTATATGTCTGCAATAATAAAACAACAGCTTTGCTATATGCTAGCTTAAAAGGAAAATATTTTATTGCTCCTATGTGGTTTATTCCATATTTCATTAAAAGTCTGAAACTTTTGAAGGAAAACACTTCTTTTTTGAGCTTACAGACCCGTTTTTCATCCATAAACTGGAAATGTGAGCAGCGTTAGACTGTAAAAGATAAATAACTCCAAAAAGTAGGCATGCCCATTGAAGCCCATGACCTTAAGAGACACAATAGCAAACATGAAAACACACATGCCTGGACTGCTAATAACCTGCTTAGACAGCCTGGCACACTGAGCCATCTGTTGATTGTATGGTCAGCTGCTCATCACAAAGCCTCTTGACAGCTTTTGTCTTTTTTTAGTTCTGTCACCTAGCTGGCTATGGGTCATGCTCTTGCTTCCAAAAGGGCTTATTTCTCTACTTAGGTTGCTCCAGCTTACATCCTTAGAGAGACAAAGGCCAGCACAGACTTTCTGTCTTCACACACCAGGCTTCCCACTGCTTCTTGTCCAAGGTGCAGGTGTTTAAATTTAGATTTAAAAAGACACTGTGCCTTCCAAAGCACGAAAATAGTACACCACATGAAGAAACAAAGCCTGTACTAAAACTATGATGTTTTCTGATGTGTTTATTACCATATGACGTATACCATATACTGAAAAAAATGAAAATTGAAAAATAAAGAGAAATTTTTTTTCAAGGTCAGTTTTAAAAATGAAGGTCAGGGTGCATACTAGGGACCAACCCCGAGGCCTTGTATGCTGTTTTGTTTGTACTGTTGGTTTATTGTGAAGTTTGAAGACAATCCATCAAAAACAACTTTTCATCTTTATAAAAAATGGGGGTAATATATGGTTTTTACAGATTTACACATTTGTGTGACCTTGACCTTTGATCTTGACCCAATTTTCAAAGAACTAAATCAGAGCTGTTGACGGTATCAACCATCACCAAAAAGTTATAGGGTTAAAACTGGAGGCTAGACTGCTAACAAACAGCTGTCATTACATACTCCCTCCTTTCGGGGAAAGGAAAAAAATAGAAGAATTAATTTCATTGTCTTAAACAACCACTTTAATCTCCACATTTCAACCTTATTGTCAAATTAGAATTTTGAGTTTGATAGCCAAATGTATATTAAACTCAAGGAACAACAATGGAAAAAAATGCTTCTATTTGGGGGTTTTTTGTGTGTTTTTAGTAGTACTCATTCACCAGAAAGATTTTTAATATTAATCTGATTATTCAAAACTTTTTAGAGAGTTTAGGACATTTTGCAACACAGGCTCTGGCCTTCTGTAATAGCTGCAGCAAGCGATACTGACCTCATGGTACACCTATATACAGCAGATACGTAACTTAATATTTGCACAATCCCAAGCAGTTCCATACGCCACTTACTGTAGAGGCGCCTGACCGCTGCATTAACCCCTGCTCTGCCGCCACTTTGGCAGCCAGCGAGATAGTTATTTTCAAGGCAAACACAATTAAAGCTGTGGGTTGAAACACATCAGTAGGGGAGATGTGAGGGAGATGCAAGCATCTGTATCCTGACATGTTGTGTAGCTTCCTGCCTCCTCTCACATAACGCAGCACATTTGTCACCCCCCTTTCCCGCCTACACGCTCTGCTGCTGATGTGGAGGAGAGTTCGTGCTCTTTGGAGTGGCAGTCTCACTTTTATAGCAACAAGGAGGTGCGGGGCCGACACCCTCGCTGGCAGACATATTCATTATTCAATAAATATTTTTCATATTCCGAGTTATGAAAGCACAGTTCTTTCTTGGTGTGATTATCCTTTGTGGCTGTTTGCCCCAGGCTATAGAGAGAGATAAACGAAGCATACCAATGATCAATGCCTTTCAGGAAGGGCAGTAACAATGCACTAAGTAGGAGGAATTGAATATTCTCCCAGTTGTTTTTAAAGTCCAGATGTTGAACTTGGACACTATTGTTAAAGTGAAGTGCACACAGTTTCCTCTAATGTTGATTTTCAAGTTTTAAACATTGCTTTGTCTTACTCTTCTTACTGTAGAGATCAGATTAAACCAGCAATACTTAGTGCAATCAAGTAATTGCTGTTGAAGGTATTGCACTAGCCTGCTTATTAAGGTAAAGGTTAAGGCCTGGCTGAGTTTGAGGGTTAGAGGTTGGAGATTGAATATAGTGTACACCAGTAGAGCTTCCTTAAATAGTGTGCGTGTGTGTTTTGTTGCTGTTTGTTTGTGTGTGTGTGTGTGTGTGTGTGTGTATCTGTGTCTATTTTTTGCTGTGCTGAGCCATATTGAAAAGATAATCTGTGTTTTTGTGCCATTCCTGCCAAAAACAGTAGACTGATAACCTGATTTGCTGGTAACCTTACACTTGGGGGACACTGATGACAAATACCTTCCTGGGAGGCCTTGGCAGCCGCAGCCCATATATTACTGAAGGGTCACCTTGGCCCGGTCCCCATCTCATCACAAAATAGCGTTCAGTACCTTCTCACTGTGGACAAGGCCATACTTCATGCTGCCATATATCTTAGCTGCAGGAGCATCTCTGGGTGTATCAATATAAATAGTAGAACACTGATAAACTCAGTGAGGATGTTGATGTTGTAATGCTCTGCAAAAACGATATTATTTTCCACAGCGTTTCAGAGATAAAAACTGCCTGCTCGCTGCTTCACGTGAGGGATTGGAGTCTGTCTACAGTACACACACACACACATACAGGCAAACACACAGAGACATGAAGACAGTCATGCAGAGTATCATCTAAGACAAGTATAATGCAAGATTAAGTATTGATGTGTCACAGCACCGTAGCCTGAGGTATTAAGCTCTATCTGGCATGTGTTACAATAACTACAAAAGACAATATTCCAAATGTGGAACAGGCCTTGTAGCAATTGTAGGATGTAGCAACTTAAGACATGCAATAAAAGTAAAAAAAAAAATAAAAGTACAATAAAAAATAGTAGAAGGGGCTGATAAATCCCGGTTACCTAGCAACAAGCGGCTTAGAGAGAACTCAACACTAACTACGGCTTTCATTCTGCGGGCCAGTGTCATTCCATTTTTCATGATTAAGCTTAGGGAGGGAAGTCAAATTCAGAGACAAACAATCATTGTGGTGTTAATTGCTCAACTGCTTCTGCCAAACCATTAGCACAAGCTAAAACTGTGAGCTATTGTTTGGCAGGACGATTGGGAAATCAACAATAATCAAAAATTGTTGCAACTTGTTGCTAATTTGTAGCATTAGGTGTGTTTGTTCAAGTGTGGCCCGTGGTTAAAAAAATATTCTTCTCAAAGTCTAATGAATAGATTTTTGTCTGACACTGATAAGTATTGGTGTCTGGCTCTGGTGCTGTGTATATGCGTGTGTAAACGGGCTGTTGAGCACAAGAAAAAGTTTGCAGCCTGACTTTTATGTCAATGTGAGTGTGTGTATAACGGATGTGTGTGAGTGACTGTGTGTGGAGCAAGTGTGTATTTGTATGTGTGGGTAGAATCTGATAGGTGCTCCCTTTTTCCTCAGCGCTTCACCTCCGATCAATGCCCTCCCACAGGAGGCCCCATGACTTCACCCACAAAGGGGTTCTGTTACCTCCTCCCTCTTGTCTGGGAAACAAGACACCTTTTTACAAAAAGAGCTTTTTTTTTCAACCACTTTCTTTTCAAGGAGCCCTCATTTCATTATTCACTCTTTTTGCGCTACCTGCGTATCTGGTGGAGGTGCTCTACTAATAAGGGAACAGATATAAAAGAAAGGGGGGAAAAAACAAAAGTATAGAAAATAACAATCAATAAGAGGCCCACCTGTCTCTTGCTGTCTTGTGAAATTGATCTTCAATTTGCTGTTGTGTTCAGTGGGTTCTTTGGTTAACAGTTTTTCTTGTGTTTTCCTCTTTTCTTTGCCATATAAGTCCAGTTAACCTGGGGGTGTCTTTACGGCACCACTAATGGATGGAACGGCACACTGTGAGCACTGTGTCCTCACAGTAAGAAAGTCATGGGTTTGTATCCAGTCTGGGCCTTTTTGTGTGGAGTTTGCATACTTGTCTGCTTGGGTTCTCCAGGTACTTTTACTTCATCCCACATTTCAAACAAATGCAGTTAGTGGAGTTAGGTTAATTGTGATTCTAAATTGCCCATTGGTGTAAATGTGAATGTAGATGTCTCTGTCTATATGTGTTAGCCCTGTAACAGACTGGCAACCTGTCCAGCCTGTGCATATCCCCTCTGACTACATGCTACTTGTGCAAGAGATCCTCCGTATTTCCTCCTAAGTGTTGAAGCAGTGACCTATCACAACAAATGTACCAAATATTCTCTCTTAGATACTCAAAACAGATGTCACTTGTGAAATTTAGTTCACTTTGACACGAAAGGTGATGTTTATTCTCAAGCTTGAATAAAATCACAGAGTGCACGCAAACATAGACTTCCAGAGAGATCCAAGCTGGAACTGGTGCAAAGTTGCACAACGACACAACCTTTAAGAGGAGATGGCTTAAATTTAAGACAGGTATAATAACTGATGTTTATAGATGGCTCTGTGGCACTATTAATGTCAGTTAATAGAGTGTAATAATAATGAAGCTATAGTCTAGTACTAGAATAGTAGAGCAGTGTGATAAAAAATGTAAAAAAATAACAGTGAGAGAAAAAGATGGGGAAGGACACTGTTTTTGAGCAGCAGATTGAAGGCCTTTGTTTCACCCCTTTAGTGAAGTATTTAAGCTGACTCTGAAACTATGGTTCAACAAGTTTGTGCTTATGGTGGCATTTTTAGGGACGCCTGAAAGTGGCTGCCGACTCATGCAGAAGGAGCAGGTTGACAGAATGATGATTCTCAGCCTCTCAGTGCCTAGCAAATACAGATGGTATGGTGTGTAAATGGAGGCTTAAGGACGGAGACACAGAGGGAAGGAGCGGGGGGTAGGATGCAATGAGACGTGCTTGTCTGAACAGAGACACTGAGCAAAACTAAATGAAAGCAGAGTGCGTCTGAATTAAAGGAGAAGATAATGGGACAGAAAGAGGGAACGAGATGAAGAGAAGCAATTGAGGTGAAGTGAGAGAACACTTGGAAGATACAGTGAATGGGCAGAGAGTGGGCTGAGCTGAGAAAAAGAGCTGTTTACCGGAGAGAGGAAGGCAGCGAACGAGAAAGAGACCGCAATAGGAGAGAGCTAGATAATCGACGTGGGTCGGAGGGAATGGGAGAGGGGGCGGTCGAGAGTGAAACAGACAGTGACAGAGTGCACAACGGGGAGAGAATAAGATAAAGGTATAAGCAAGGGCGGAGGTTGTGAGGGAGAGATTTTCAAGAAATGGGTGACAGTTGTACTTCAAAAAAAAAAAAAAAAGGGGGGGAAGGGGGGGGGGGGGGCGGGGGGGCGAG
>VUQR01001675.1:86488-107536 GCA_015108515.1 Hemichromis elongatus | reverse complement strand
GCTGTGCTGAAAAAGAAGTTGTTAAGACATGGGTACAAGTCCCCAATGTGTTGTTTTGTTATTTATCCAGAAAAAAAGAAGACAGAAGATCCACATGCTTCAGGGTTTTTTTTAACACCCTAATTTGAATATGTTTTCGGTTTTTGGGCAAAACAAGCTTTTTCACCTTGGGCTCTGTAACTGTCTCATCGATTCATTAAAAAGAGTAAGCAGCACAGGAATCAAAGATAAAACTAAATTTAGAGAAAAAAAACATTTTGTGCAGCCTAAGAAGATTTTCGGTTGACGCAATTTCCACTCTCCTTCCATCACCGTAAAAAGAGCTATTATATAATTACATTATTTCCTCAGGTAAAATGTTCACCTAATTAGATGTTTTCAAGCCTTTTATGTCATTGAATAAAAACAGTGTAGCAATCTGAGCTCCCTTCGCTAATACATACATATATTTAATACAATGTGCCATTGTCATTTAGTTTCAGTTGGCTGTCTTTAATCTTAAAAGTCTGTCATCCCAATCTTCAGCAATCTAATGTCATCCCTGCACTGCTAGATGAAAACGAGGACAGCATTGATTTTGTTCATGTATGCATCACTGTCAGGGAAGCGCTGGTGCTCTGCTGCAGTGGCGGCCAGTTAATAACCCTAGTGTGAGGTCTAGTGATGGGGCATCATCAGCCTGCTCTGTGCTGCTGTCAGGAGCCATTTACGCCAAACATCTCCTCGCCTAATGGAACATCTAAGTCAATAAAAACAATCATCACTGCCAATTCTACTGAAAGCAAGGAAATTATTTTAGGTCATCAAAGAAAACATGGCTTAGGTGTTTGAATCTATCTGTCCAGGGAGCAGCTTGATGTGCACTTAGCCAGACAACCTATTACAGTCTCGATCTTCTGTGTTTGTCTTGTGTGAATACATTGATGACCCCAGCAGGGTTTTTTTCAGCGGTGAAAGCCAATTGCCACCTCACAATGAACCGGCTGTTGTTTGACCATGCAGATGCTGCATTTTGAGCTCTCTTGGTGGGCCGAGGAACTTGTTTAGTGGGAAACAGAAATCTATGTCTGACTGTGTTATACTGGGTACAGACCTTATCAGCAGCCATGTTTTTACTCTCACCATGGTTTAATGAACCACTCTCAGCATCCACTCAATATCTCTTCAGCGAGGACCTCCATTGTGCTGCCAAAAGGTCAATAGCTGGACAGTGTGTCTTTGAGAGGCTTTCTGCCTTACTTCAGGACTCTTAATGGTGTTCAATGGAGAGACCCACATCATTCCCAAGGGGCCGTTCCCAGATATCTGTCCGTGATACCTAATCCGGGCCCATTAGTTCTCCTTCCAGCCGTGAAAGAGTGTGTCTCCCTTGCATCTCAGGAATTAAAAATTAACTAGCTATTATCCATTTGTCTGATGGGATGCTCTGGATGGTTGAAACAGCAGATTCCCCCAGCGATGGGCTGCAAGGGCCGGTTTGTGGAACCCAATCTGCTGGAGGGAAAACGCTGACTGAGATGGCAGGAAGTAACAAAGAAATAATGTCTCCCCATCACATCCATCACAACTGACTCGCATCTGTAACAGCTAACAGCTGGCTACAAAGAAATGACCTCCCCCATAAAAAGCTACAGTCTATTCCTGAGCTGTCATGAAGCACGCCTGACCTTGCCGCTAGCATCCTTATATATGTATGCACTGTCAGTGCACTGTCAGTACAGTGGAAGCTACATATGACTCACACCGGGCAGAACGTTGCATTTTAGCACACGTCTTGTAGATATTTAACATTTAATGAGTAATTATGTCATCATATGAAATGGCACGTTTGCCGCTGTAGGAAGTGCTGCACTGCAAAAAGGCAAATAGTGTCACTGTTTTCAGCAGTGTTCAACACTCAGCAAAATCCTCCACATTGCAGAATAGAAAACAATTTGTGCTGTGTCGCCTCCTATTCCTTCTTAGATCCTTATGCTTAAGGCCCTTGCCAACCTGCTGGCTGCCATACATCTCTCTTCTATTGCTGAGTGGCTAACTACTCTAACCACACTGGGAAAAAAGGAAGGGGGAAAAAAAAAAACAAAGAGAGGAGGACAGGCTTGTTTCTCTGCCCCCATCCCTCTGCAGGAATTTTCTGCCTTTGATTTCTTCTTTTTTCAATAACCAAGGGCTCTTTTCACCGTTGCCAACTCAATGAGAGCTTATGCGTCCTTCATCCAATTCCAACCCACCACTCTCTGTCTCTTGCCGGTACTGTCTCTTCCTCTTCGTTTCTCTGCATTTCGCCTTATAAATATAACTTCTGTGAAAACGCTGCTGTGTGTTTCTTATGGCTCCAGTCTTTGAAGAAGAGGAGTATTTCAAATCATTCACAGCTCTCTCTCATGGCTTCAGAGCTGTATATTTAAATGCTCTTTAGTGGATCTTATTGTATTATCAACATTAAAATGCTGACTAATAAAAGCCATTTTCCCGTTTCTTTGGTTTAACTAATAATATACGCACAGTGGGAGTCTTTTCGGCTAATTTATGTAGCACCACTGGTGTATGTCACACATGCATTTCCTGTCTAAAATCGCTACTGAAAGCACATTTAAGCACATTACCAGTATCTGCATCGCTCTCTGCCACCTGATGTAGCTGACAGTGTGATTTACTTCCTTTTGAATGAGATGCAAAGGTAAGTATCTAAGTTTGGGTCTGTATTCTGTCTGACTGCAGGGATAGTAAACACAATCATTAACATGTTTGACTGCATGTTGGTTAATGATACAAGAACTCTGTGTGTTCTCATCATTAACTTCCATTAACTGTTTTCCTGCCTCATTGAATCCTGCGTTAATTGTACAACAGTTATAAGATAAAAGTATCCTGCTATATGGAGTTCGCGTTAAGTCTTTCTATCATTATTTATCAGCGCTTATCCAAAACATGTTTTCATTAAGCCGCGTCAGCTGCAGCAATACATATAATACGTTAAATAGACACATATTGTAGTACATCCAGTTCCAATAGACAAGCATAGTATGTAAAAAATGACGCCTGCATTGTAAATATTTCGAAAGTCGTCTTTCCATCATGTATGGAAACAATTATTATCAGGAGTTCAAATTTGAATTTAAATTATTGTTAACATATCCAAAAAAGGGCGGCAGAAAAAAGGGTTTTTAGGAGGGAACTTTTATGAACCAGGTCAGAAACAAATAGTATGAATCACAGACTTTCCTGGAGGGATTGTGGTAACAATGTAACAGTCTCCTATGGGGAACAATTTTCTCTATGAATTCTGAAATAATTAGCATCTATATTTTATCATGAAAAAGGCAATTTAATTCTAATTGCAACATAGATAAGAAAATAGAACGAGACGTTAAGCAGACTCTCGTTGGGAAAAGTATTTGCATGCAGAGCCAGAATCAGATTAAGATGTTAAGATTGGGGTTTTTTTGTGTGTGTTTTTGATGATGTGTTGGGCTGCGTCACAATAACGCCTCAGATCAGTCCCATCAGTAAACATTTCTGGGTAAAAGTACCAAAAACTGATGCAGATTATTAATTTTCACCCTTCATATTGACGTTTTTTTACACACTGTGCAACTCCTTGTGCATACAACATGCCTAAGCTCTCCCCACATCAGTGATGCTCATGTAAAGGAACAGTGAGGGCCACTCAAAGAACTTCAGCGTCTCTTGAAGTAGTTCATAGTGAATCTTGAGGAATACTTTAGATAATTCTCCAGCAGAAGCCTCTTTTTATTGTCAGTGTCTTGACCGACTTCCTTCATTACAACACAAAATTTGCTGTTCACATTTATGAGAATCTATCCCTCCATTTGTGCCCCGAGTTTCTCAGTTTGTTTACTTTTTGTCTGAAAAATGGTGGCTACCGCAAAAACCAGCAATAAAGGGGCAATAACATACATTTTGGGGGTTTGGAGGGTAAATGTTCCAGTTTAAAATAAAACTAAATGTAATCTTATTTTTAAATGTTCAGTGCTTTTAAACATTAAATGACATTATTGCTTAAAACCCCCCAGAGAATTTCCCATTTGCCTCTTGGATAAATAAAACTTCTCTAACTTCTTGCATTTGTTTTATTCGCTTAAAAAATCAGCAGCGTGAGTAAATTAACATGCCAAAAGAGGTAAGTAACACAATTTCTTCTTAGAAGTCCGAAGTTAATATTACTCCTGTGTGAGTTCGCCGTGTTCGCTTTACATTTAGTCAAAGTCCATATTCTATTTTTGTACAACAATTAAGTCACCCTCAAAACCATCAAGTGCCAACTGAGGGTCTTCTAGATAGAAATTAATTTCTTTACAAGTAATTTCTCTTGACTAATTTCCCCACAGAGTTCAATAAAAATTTAATAAAGAGGAACAACTGATAAAGGGATCCATGTACGGTATGAATCTTCCTTCTAGCAGTGTTGTGGTTTAAGGCTGATATGGTACCTCAGACACTTTTTGATTTGCACTAATTTAGCCACCAATCAACTTCAAATCACTGCAATAATTATGAAGAGGAAGTGATTTAGAGCGGGAGTTCGTTCCACTACTATGATGAAAGTAATTGTTCAATTGACTGAAAAAAATGGTTTTAAGGTTCCGTGCTGTATATCAGCCCTTAATAAATATGTTAATTTTGCAAAGAATGGAAGATATTTTCCTTTGGTATTCAGAACATATTTATTTTTTCAAACCTGTTTGAGTTAAAAAGGCATTTATATGGTAAGAGTTTACAGCAGCGTCACAGCACAAAATTGTACAGCTCAGCAAATGTTTGGAAGGACAAAGTTTAGTTGCCCTTTTGGAACTCTTTAGCACTATTGCCGAAAAACAAGCACACACACACACACACACACACACCACTAGACATGTTCTTTGACCTTGACAAACAAAGATTGTTTATAGGTCTCTAACACTGTCCACGAGAGATGTCTAAAACTGAAAAACAGGCCTGCTTTTGGCCACCAGAGATATGTAATGGCGTTATTGGACACATGCACCACTTTCTCTCTGCGGCACCTACATACTGAAGGTTGTTGTGTCAAAACAATGGCCTCCTTTAGAGTGTAATAACGTCGGCTCGGCCTCTTATTTGTGCAACAAGATTCTATTCCTGGAACAATGCATTAGGCCGTGATTATCATTTGTCAGCCAAAAGGAACAGAATTCCCTTTCAATCACTCAGAGGTCACATAGCAAGTCATTTTGTTGAAGTAGAGGTGAATATATACGTGAGCCTGTGTGTGTGTGTGTGTGTGTGTGGTGAACTGAGGACCTGCTTGATTGCCCAATTGCAAGAGACATTTATGGCAGGGTAAAACCTTGTGTAAACGTCATTTGCACCAGTTATTAGGAAGGTGTGGCAGATAGCTTGGAGCTGCAGTACAGCAGGGGTTCTGCCAAGCAAACGATTGATCATGGTAAGGTTAGAAGGCGGAGTAGATGGGTTGTCAGAACCCTGAAGATATTCAGGTCCTCATTACTGGGGGTCACAGTATCCGTGACCTGCACGTTCAGCTGTGTCGCTTGAGTGCTCATGCACTAACAGCCAGCCTGCACTGTAAGCAGAGCCCATTCTCTGTCCCCGCGAATTCTGTTGGTCCCAAAAACTGTCCTTGATTGCCAGTGGGTTATAATTAAACTGGCTTCCAAGTCCAGATTTAAAGTGATCGCCATCAGAAATACAAATTATAGAGTAATATACAAGGATCGTGGAGCACAAAGTCAATCTTCAAATCTTTTTTTTTTTTAAATGAATGTGGACTGCTTTAAAATCAGTGAGGTATTTGTTGTCAAAGAAAACTTGTTAACGTGCTTGGGTGTCACTGCACAGTGGAGAATTTTTTCTTGCAACCATCTCCCAAGGTTGTCTAAAAAAACCCAACAATTTCAGCTTGTGGAGAAAGAGCCACAAAGTTGCTTAGCACTTATAAATTATATTCATATAAATCTTATATCTTTGTACAAAGCCTTCACAAGGTGAGAGCAAGGATGAGGTGTGAGGATGCAGATGCATTTAGATGCAGTACTTAATAGTAATTTTTCTATTCTCGGTGGTAATTCACGACTTGCTCGTTGCAGCAGTTAGAAGACTGTGTTTACCTCCTGAACCGTAATTTACTTCCAAATTCACCTATTCGTTGCAGAAAAATGCCCTTTCTTGCCTAACAGTTGCTTATAGTGTAAATAGAGAAATCAAAATGACTGTTTTGAGAGCTCCCTGTGTCTAGTGCGTGCCTTCAGAGGCTACGGGACTTCAGGAGCAGGAATGAATGGACACAGAAGCGAGTGCAGCCGAGTGAATCCGAAAATCCTGCTGACCGACCTGTACGTGTTTTCTCCACAGAGGCAGAAAGAAGCGTGACTGTGAAGGGAGAGACGTATCAACTCCCTACCTTCCACAGCTCCTTCTGTGGGGGGGGGACTGTGCGCAGACTTGTGCTTACTAATTAACTTGCCAGAGAAGAAAATTCACTCTAAAGAGAAGAAGTCTCATTTCTTATCGTCTTGGGTTTTTTTTTTCCTTTCTTTCTCACATGCATGCAGCGACACTGAACACTTGAGCAAAGCTGACGTTAACCCGTTAGCGGCGAGACGCAGGAGCTGCCACGAATAGACCCAGTATCCACGACCCCGGTCGGCTGACCGGGATAGGACCTCGTGTTCCTCTCGCACTGGACTCGTATCTTTTTTTCCCCCCTCCTTCTCTTCTTTTACTCCTTGGGCTGGTTTTAACTCCCGTTTTGTGGCTGTTAATTACATGAAGTGGATTGTTGTTCTCGCTACAAACTCAAACCGGGACTAAACGTTGTGGTGGAGAGACGGAGAGAAATGCCAACGGCGGTGACAAAGAGGAGATTCAGTAAGTGCACCGTTATCTCTTTCTGAATGTCCCCTATTGAACTTGAGACGCGGCTTTTAGCGGTGCCGTTAAGTTGCATAACTTGCGGATTTTTAAAAAAAATTTTTATCGGTCAAACGCTCACGAATTTGTTTGTTAAAAGTGGAAACACTTAGAAAAAAATGACATTAAAGGTGCACAACGTGAACTGCTGTCGTTCCGTCTGGGGGGGGGAATGGGGCTCCGGCTAACGTCAGATAGCCACGCACACAGTTTGTTGCTGTTTTATGCATGCTAACTCTAAATGTATAGCTAACAGCAACTTTTATTTCAGTGCCGAATAAGAGCGACTAATATGTGGTCCACTTGAGAGACGGTCCAAGCTATCCACTCATATGTAGGTAAAAAGGAAAAGACGAGGTAGAGTATTAATCTCAGTTTTTCTTTTCTTTTTTTTTTTGCAAGCTCAAATCGGCGCATTTCATGGATTGCATGCACTTTTCAGTGAGCAGAATCCTTCGCAGGGCCGAAATCTTTAACTGTGCTGAAAATATGTCGACAATTACTAATGAAAGAATAAAAAAGGGAAGCAGTGATGGTCTTTGGGGTGCGAGCCCGTCGTCCCCCTGTTTTTCTTTCTTCCTTCCTTCTTTTTTTCCTCATGGTGTTTAATTGCGATGCGGTGATTTTGATCCCATTTTGATCATTACATTAAAGGACGATTTGCCCGGAGGTCCTAGCTGTCTCCAGACCTGGCTTTTTCACTTCGTGCGAGCGTGCACGAGTGCGCGGGCACGTCGGCGAGTCCGCACCCCCCTCTGGCATATGAAATCTTTGCTCTGTCTTTATTTATCATTATCAGAGACAGGTCGGTGAGTCCTTGTATGCCCATCAGTTGCAGAGGCTCCTGTCATGTGTGCCTCATCCCTCACACTTGCTGCAGCGCTGGCTGCAGAGGAACGTTTTCATGTCAAGAAACTGCTCCTTGCAGCTCTGGCAAGGAAAAAGAACAGATTTCATCAGCAGCCCTTCATGAGAGACTTTAATTGTGGAGCAATTTTTATGACAGCGTTTACAGTTCGCAGGTGCGCCACATCATCTGATAACCTAGAGGGCCAGTTCAGATCGTGAACAGATGTGAATTGGTTTTTGGATAAACAGAAAGATTCCTCAGCATTGCATCAATCCCTCGCCCTGTTGGGTTTATTTAAAGAAAGGATTGGAAGCAATTTTGCAGGGTTGGTTATATGCTGAAGTGGGCTCATGGCCGTGCTTTATCAATACACGAATCCGTTTAAAGCTGTCACAGACACAATGAGGAGAGCTAACCATGAGCCACACTGTAACAGGATGATACAGGGCGAGTTAGTTTCTTGGAATTGCATCAGAGGCTCTCTGCAACCAAATCCTGGGCCCTGCTGCATGTTTGGGTTTCTAACCTTCAGATCCTGCCAGCTGAAAAAAGAGTGACACGGTGTATTTCTATCCCACAGTTGTACTGAGCTGTCCTATAGCTGGTGTGTGGCTTATGCATATAGATTATTTTACCAGCAAACATATGCATTTGTCAAACTTGGACGTCATTACTTTCCTAAAGCAGGTGATTCTGGTGGTGGTTTTGTTTGGCTTCATGTTTCTGAATTATTCTGGTGGACAGAAATGTGATCAATTAATCCTGTGTTGACAGACCTAGAACATTAAGGTTATCTTCCAATCATGTTGACTGGATTGTAGGGAAGTTGGAGTCTATTTGCTGTGTTCATCTTGGCTCATTTTCCTGTTTACTCTATTTTTTGCGAGCTGTGAAAGCTATTGCAAAATGAATCTATACCTTTTTGATGCTTTCAGTGATGTGTGTTTGTATTTTTGACCACGGTGTTTGCTGACACATTCCCACAAGCCATTAGGCTTATTTTATAAAATAATACTTCAAGAAAAGACGTGACTTATTTGACTGTGATTGCCACTGGAATATAGTCTGGCCCACGATTGCTTGCTTGTTTTGTTTTGGATTTTGTGTGTGTGTGTGTGTGTGTGTGTCAGGAGCCACTAGGCCCTTAGTATGTGACGTCATTGTGCACACTGAAAGAAAAGTAAGTCGTTCATATAACTGAGGTCAATCAACACTTTGCTAATTTCTTTGCTGATTAAAATTCATTGTTTTATTTTACAGTCTTAGAGCAGATATTAAATAGATCAAAAAGCCTCAGCTAAGAAAACTGCTTTGGTTAAGATCCTTTAGGTCAGCTTGAGCTGCACTGGAGACAAAGATGTGTTCTTCAATGTTTCTCACAGAATCAGATTGAGTTTGAAGTATGTAAAGGATAACGGATCATTATTTGGCTGGTTCTCCGGTCATTCTTAACATCATTTTAACTGACTTCATCTCAATTGTCTGGAACTGCAGGTAGAAACAATGACTTCTGTTATGTTTTCCAGCATCAGCATGTTCAGTGCAGCAGCACCAACAGGTGTTTCCCACCTGCTGCAGGTTCTACTTTAGAATGACTGTTTAGCTTGCTGCATAATTTCAGAGCGAATCAAGAGCTACAGTTTGCGGATGCAGTCAGAGATGGTGGAAGGCGACTGAGTGACATTTCGGACCACCACAACAGCAATCTGTCAGTGGGAAAACATTACACAGGAAGGGCCGGAGCTAGATGGCTAGTAGCAACTCAGCTTTCAAAGTAAGAGTGTCCCTAAATAAATAAATATGATTTTTTTTTTAAATCAATTGCAAAATACACTACAGTTGGACAGTCATTAATACACCTTCACAGCTGTTTGTTTTTAGATTCACTTTGTTCAGAGTTGACCATAGAAAGCCGTTTTAAACCCAACTTCTGACAACAGGATTTGTGACATCACATCTAGTTTGGAAGATAATCCTTGTCCTCTGGGAAATATACAGTGTTATCCAGAAACTTGAAGCTTGCATTGCTGATGAGAGTGGGACATCTTGCATTCAGCGGTAGAGATGCACCGATCGATGTGCTGGTAATCTGAATCGGCTGGTTTGCTGCTGATTTGAGCTGACACCCACTTTCTTTTCTAGCAAGGGAATTTAGGCTTATACTGCAGAGGAAGTTTTGGTGCCCACCCAAGGAGCTTTCACCCAGGTCTGAAGAAAAATCCACTTTCCTGTTAAAGATTGGTATACCTTGGATTTCACTTACTCGGGTGTGATGCTCAGACATTTGTATTAATCGAAAACAAGCAAATAAACAACATGAAACAGGAAAACGAAAAGATTTAAGTTGAAACAGATAAGGGAGTTATTAGATTAGACACACATGCACATAAATCCAGGAAAAGAATCAGGAATAAAAACAAAAAGCATGGTATTTCTATACATCTAAAAAAGGCGATCATTATTAACATGATAGTTTCCGGTTTTTGGTATTCTTTTAACTGGTGGAAATATGCCAAGTTCATTTAGCAAGGACATACACGTACACTCAGAGACACAAATAAACGTAATGATGCTGTAACCTACTTTTTAAATATCTGAGTAAAAAAAATCTGTTTTTTCTAAAGGATTTACTTTCCTTTTTATGTTGTTGATTTGTTGTGTTTGTTGGCCTCGGTACATCTCTGGCCTTTGTGGTGATTTGTGTATTCTTGTGTAGGGTATTTCCTACCAGGCCTGGTTTGGGGCTAGTAGCCAGAGCATCTGCCTCAGCTCCCTCATATGCCGGTGCTCCCTGGCAGGGGCTGGGCTGAATGGCACTGTTAAGGAGCTCCAGCTCCTCTGTGGCCACACATTGAAAAACCACCCGGCACAGCCCTCTCCCCGCTGATGCTTTCTCATGCTTTCTGTATGGGTAAAATCTTAGTAATTTCAGGGCCCTGAAGTTCTAATGAGAGGTTTTGCCCATAGTGCGCTGGTCTGTGGTGGGCGGGATCAGCATTTCTCAGGTTTATAGGGGATTATAACTGTTCTGAGATGCCTCAATGGCCCACTGTCAGGGCGTTGGCACAGAAAAACCAAAACTCTTTTTTTAACCACTCAAACTGGTTCAAACTGGTTGTGATGTGTTTCTGGCGTAGAATTTGTTTGTCTGTAAACTGAAGTTTACAATCAGGGCTGCAAATCAGGCCAGTAACTGTAGGTATAAGGCTTCAGAGTCACATGCACATCTGAGGTGTGCTCATTTTTCCGCCTAGGGGATCAGGATATGTTGCCGTTGCATCTATGAGGATGTTGCAAGCAGCAGCTATTGTCCTTTTTAGCATCCCATCCCCACATAGAGACAGGGTGCTCTTAGTAGCACGCATGGGGGATTTTTAACAATGCCTGTTCCTTAACGTCAGCAGCATAGAGGCAAAGAATGATTTACTACTCTGTCTGCAAGGGTAATGTAGGAGCAATTTGACTGCTGATTGAAACCAGGTCTACCATTTCAGAGTCCACTGGTGGCATTATAAACCATTTACACCAATGTTTTACAGGGCACCCCTGCATTTGGAAAAGTGGAAACAGACACAGGGGCTAAAAATGGCCTGCTCCCCACCCCACCCCTTATCCATTCCTTGTGTGGTTTTGTTTTTTTTACTTCAAAGTATGTGAGTACTACTGAGTGAAGTAGTGAATACAGATGACATTGAAAGGTCATATGTTAGGTTAATCAGTTCTGTCTGTTTTCATTTAGGCAGTCGGAGAAATAGGGGGTCCATCTGCTTTTGATTAGGCAGCCTTTTCCCTAAGTGGTAAAGCTTTTCTCTCCAGCCACTGAGAGTGAATTAGAGCCATGGCCCAATCTGTTTGTGGAGACCTATGGACATGTATGCACCTTGACTTGCACTTGCGTATACATAAAACATCGCTATTACTTAAATAGACCAAGCAGCCTCGATTGTTTTTACTTTTGAAGCACAAATTAACTCATTCTGCAGTTAAAGTGTTGGAGAAGAGCAAGAGAAAGCAAGTTTTCAGAGAAAAGTTCAAAGACTAATGAGTGAAGAATGCTGGAATTTGATGGCTGAGCCTTGAGGATATCAGCGATCTGTTATTGCCTCTATTTATGACAAGAACTCAAGAAGAGCTCCAGTAATTTCACAGATCTATCAGCAGAGCCAGTGATTCTGGTGGACTAGGGTTTTATTGACACGAGATTGAGTTGCATTATAAGTTGGGTTAGTGTTGCTGTATCTCACTGTATTGTTAAAAAAAAATGTAATAAAAGCTGGATATTTTAGCATTTTTGTTAAAGCAAACATACCACCATCATCACGGCCAAGTATATTTGTCTTATTTCTAGTCAAAATTATTTCATTACACTTAAAATAAGACACAATCAGCTAAAGGGCAACATTTCAGAAAGCTAAATGAACTTGTTTCAAGACATTTAATCTTGAAACTAAAAAAAAGAAAAATCTGTCCATGGAACAAGATATTTTCACTTATTTCAAGCTAAAATATCTTGTTCCACTGACAGATTTTTTCTTTTTAATTTAATACAATACTTAATACAAGTAAAAAAGCTCTAGTTTCAAGATTAAATGTCTTGAAACAAGTTCATTTAGCTTACTGAAATGTTGCCCTTTAGCTGAAACTAAGCTTATTTTAAGTGTAATGAAATAATTTTGACTAGAAATAAGACAAATATACTTGTTAAGATTTTGCGTTTTTGCACTACAGCTGGCATTAGCTGCATTATAATTAAATACTGTCTTTAAAAGTGGTTTTGATGCAACTTTTAAAACATTTTAAGAAATTTTGAAGATTTAAAATCCCAGGAGCCCAAAATTAGGCTTCTTTTCCTCCCCGTTAACAAATTTTCTGATGTGAGTAACGGAAACTCTGGACAACTGTGGAATATCATACACACAATGTGCAGTTAGCTGCCCATTGGTATGCCATTGGTGTGCATAACAAAGTGAGATGTAGAAACTGTTGCTATTCATCTGCTGTCCCTGTGATCTCAGACAGTCCCAGATGGCTCTGCATTCACAAAAGGCCATCTAATTAAAACCCGTAATCACCAAAACTCACAGAAGTGGGGTGTCTTGACTTTAGTAACTGTTTTATTTTTTTCAAACTTCCTATATCAGCATACCTGCTATTTTGTATATTTTCTTTTTACTAACGTTAAGAGCAATTAAGCAAAAAAGAAAGATGAAGATAATGTGATTTGTTCCTAATGATGGCGTTGTGTTTATTTTTGCCTTTCATTAAGATAATAATAATGGGTTTGGTGCCTATTGATGACAATGCTGCTGATGGCTTGGAAAAAAAATGTTTGTTTTTAAAACTTATACAGTAAATTAAGTTACGGTAATGTATCCGTGGAAAAATGGGTTAGAAATGACTATCTGAAATGCACTGAATATCACTGCCTCTGTGTTCTCGAAAGGACAAATTTTTTTTTTCTAATTTTCTGATTGCTAAATTATAGCGTATAGCATCCATGTAGCATAACTCATTGCGACAAGTAGCAGTGCTCTGGTACATGTGATAAATCAAGCTATTGACCATGCAATTTACTCAGTATCTGTTCAGCAGCAGCGATATGGTTGTTCATCCGAAACGATGTCGCGCGGTTTGGCACTACGTGAGAATGTTTTTGTTGCATTGTACGCGGCGGCTTTTGTTTTTGTATCATCCCACTGAGAAACCTCTCTATGAGAGACAAAACTCCATTGTTACACTTTGTGCTCTCAAATACTGTAGTTTTATGCCCTCATAAAGACTGAAAGCGGAAACGTGAGAATCGTCCTCAGGCAGACCTTATTTTTGCAGTGTTGAAAACATATGAAATTGTAATGCCACTGTAATGCATCAAATCCAACTGTGAATTTTATGAATCATTAGAGTCCAAATAGCTTCATGTCTTCTGCACTTGCCGCTCGTGGGTTATTACTTCTTTCGTAGGAGACGTTAACATCAGTTTCGTGGATGCTCAGACTCGGGCCTTGCGACTGTAGACGGTTTCATCCCGTCCTGTGTACCAGTACCAGTACACAGGACGAGGACAGGAACACGCAACGAACGTTTAAGGCCTCAGAGCCTTGGCTGTTCATCTGCCCAGTCAGCAGAAGCGTGCCGATGACGCACTCTTTCATTTTAGACAAATGCTGGATGGGGACAAATGGATGGAGCAGCGGTTCGGCGGCTGGTGTCATTCGTTGTGCTTGTCATTGACTACCTATTCTTTTCTGCTCCTCATCTAATTAGGGCACACTGACTCACATATTCTCACAAACACACAGATTGGTACCTGAATTGATGCAGAACATTACATGAAGGTCAAACAGTCAGCTGTCTTATCAAGCTGATTTAAATGTCACATACATAGATTAAGCACTGAGTGCAGTTCAAAACGAGCTAGTTTTTCACCCTAAACACGGTTTGACTTCTCAATTTTCTGAAATATTGCCTTACACTAACACCGGGGAAATTATCCTTAGAAAAATAGGGAACATGCCCATTGTTCATTTAGTGTTTTACTATTTTCCATTTACATGCTGCAGCCATAGTTGCCTAAGTGATAATGGGAAACATTTGACAGTCCTAATGCAATTTTCCAGTTAAGAATCATGACTTTGTAAGTTTTATCTTGCATGATTTCTTTCTTTAGAAGGATGTTAGTACACTCCATCTTCCTTTTTTTTCTTTTCTAAAAGCTCCTTTGCTCAAGGGAATATCTGTCCAGTCCATTACCAGCCTTGGTGAGAATCTGGGTATATGAGGACATCGATTCTGGGCGCTCTTTAAGGTGCAAAAATCATCCGAAAAAAACTAAGAAATCAGTTTGAAGTGAGGACACAAGTCAAATTCCTTTTAGCGTACAGACTCTGTAAAAGCAGTTGAAGTCTCACAGTCGGTTAGGTTTTTAGAGGCTTGACAATATGGAAATTATGTCAAGACAAGACAAACATTTTTTCACATGTAAACAAAAACTGAGCAGCTGACCTTGAGATGGTTGTGGCAAGTGAATTGTGACACACGAGCCCTCATTGCCACTAACTGGTCGTGCTAAAACACAACAGTTAATGGAAGAAAAGTGCACGCCTTGCACTCAGTTTGCCCCGCTGATATGGCAGATGGATAGGATTTTAGGGAGTGGGGGTGGGGCTCTTTGGCAGTGAGGGACAGAGATGACAGCTCGTCGTCTGTGGAGGGCTACCAAGGGCCTTGGCTCTGAGCACCTATTGTGTCCTCCTGACAGAGCCTTGATGCCATCAGAGACCATTAGTGTTGACAGCATGTCATCGTGTCACACTGCAGCTCATGGTGAAGCAGTGAATAACTAAGAGCAGCAAATAAAGATGGCACACTGAGAAATAAACTGGATTTTGGTAATGTGAGACTGAAGAGTTTTGTCTCGTAGGTTTTACAGGAAGGCTTGTCGGAGTTTATAAAAGCTGAACAGACCAAACCCTTGATTAGAAATAGAAATAGCCACTTCAAATAAATCACAAAGAATGCAAAAACAATTAGGCAACAACAACAAAAAGACTAAATTATGTGCTGTCTGAATCTCATCTTGACTTTTGGCCTTTCCTTAGAATGAGACGGTCGAGACAGCAAGTGCTGTGACACAAGTGAAGACGAGTGACTCCAATAAAGCCGTGTAATGGAATAATTCTGTAAATGAATTAAGGACTGAGCGATGCCTAAACGAGGGCTGTCCCCACGGCTAGTCATGTATCGTACCCCCTCAAAAAAACTAAACTACTGATTGTACAAGGCTGCCAATAATTTACTGTCAGGTTTCTAGCTTGTACTCGTGAAATACTGCAATGTGTAACGTATTTTATATATATTCAGAGTATAAAGGATAGCATCATTTGTTTTTAGGATCTCGGGTGTTAAACAAGCGATAACAATCACAAACATACATATGTGAATGTTTTATTCTACGTTATACTATATGTTAGTTTTGATTCTTTTTATAATGTTATTCAAGTAAAATAACAAGATGGGTATAACAGTCCAAACAGGGGGATGAATTTACACTAAACAACAAGAATAATCCCTTCAGATTTTACTTTACAAGTCACTGAACTGGAGTCTCTGCTGTTGGTACCAGTGGAGCATTTCAAAGCACTAATATTTGTCATAATTTTACTGTGTGGTACAGACCGTCCAACAAGTATGTGCTCCAGTTTTAATGAGGGAGTATTAAAACTCCAGTATTTTATCAGTCTGTGACTTAGCACTGACTCCCAACATATTAACATGGCAGCGTCCAAAATGGTAATGAGCATTAGGCTTCAAAGTGCCTAGCCCAGAGCTAATGTGTGACTTTGCAGAGGCTACAACCATCTTTAATGTGCTGTCTGACATGTAGATCCTTAACATAATAGTAAATAATTATATGCTTTACCTTACGGTAAGTCTTCCTTCTCTGATGTTATTTAAAAAACATCACTGTTAAATTTTTAAATTTTAAAAATTGCCGACCGATAAAGCTGTAGTGTCTGATACTTTCCTTGAGGGATTTGTTTTAATGTTTCAGTCCCGTCTCTCTGCAGCGAGGTGAAAGTAACAGGGAATGGAGAAGCACTGAGACTTTTGAACTTGCTTTTAATGGAATGTCTTTGCAGTGACCAACATGATAAGTTGTTTCCTGGACCCCATTTATATATAAATATGGGCTATGATAATATAAATGGCCCCGTACGTAGTTGCACATAACCAGCATTCATCAGACTCACGATAAGTACATTTCAAGGTTACACACTGCAGTGCACAGCTGAAATCCTGTCGAATTTTCCTAACTGTAGTCAGAAAGTAATGGAATATCACAGCATGAGGTTACAGAGTGGTTTAGGTGGTGGAGGGAGGGGAACTCATTTGGCTCTGTTGGTACTAAATGGAATTTATTGTAGATTTAATGTCTATGGACATTGGATAAAAGACTGCTTTCCATTTCAACAAGGTCTAAAGGTTATTTTCCATTACTGCACATTCATGGGTGTGGTAGATCTTCCATATAAATAAATATTTATTTACTCATTTTTATGTTTCTTTTTATAGAGGCAAATATACAGGCATAAAATGCAAAATACAGCATATCATAGTATTAAATTTGGAGCTAATTTGCTGTTTTTATTGAGAGATAGATTTTTACTTCAACTTAGAACTGTATTTAATATCATACACATCATATACGCTATTATAAAGAGACAAAAGACAAAAAAAACTGTTCCTTAGAGGGATGTAAAGTCCCCGATCATTGATAATTACGTGCACTGGATCCATTAACGTGACTTTATCTTTAATCTTAGTTTTAATTCTTGGAAATTTTGGATTCTTGCAAGGATAAAATACTGAACTCTTACAGGAAGAAGCTTTCCTGTCTACAGGGGATTTTATCTATAGTCTTCATAGATAAACCTATGAGAAGTGAGCCAGGAGCCCTTACCATCTACACATAGTTTGCATTTATAGATTTAATGATGGCGTGAAACTTGGCATATATAATTTATTTGAAGCCGACTTTAATGAGATATTTCCAGTTTTAAATTGAAAAATAATGTTATCAAATATTATTGTAGTTATTTTGTTTATTTAAGCTAATTTGCAACCTTTTTGGACAAAGTTCTTTTGCTACTACAAAAACGATTTTGATTAAATTAACTTGAACGAATTTGTGTAGAGCAAGTCGCGATGTTTCCCTCAGGAAAAAGTGACGTATATGTAAACAATATATGTCTATTTCACAGGAAAAGATGCATCTTAGTTCACATTTACATGTGCTGTGTTTTTCCTTTTTTTTTTAATGTCTCTTGATGATTAGCAGCCTAGAAAAAAAAGTTTTATGTTTTCATGTCAACGCTGCAAGAGTTTCTGAACATATTTGACCTGGAAGGAGTTTTCCCAAAGGTCTATGACCTAAAACTGCATTTGCATGTGGATGAAAGACATAGAACAAGCAATGTTTAAAAAAAAATATATATACCTGTATGCTGTTGAACAAGACCTTTGTTAGACGTCACTATTTAAATTTTAGGTCACTTTCACAACTTTCAAAATCCAATATCCTGTCATTGTGGCGTCACTCAGTCGATGATGTTTCATCGAAATAACAGAGTAAAACGTCCAGATTCACTGATGCTAATACTTAGGGACAATTAGGATGTTTTATTTAATAAACTGCTGAGCATCCTTTCTTACTTTTACTGTTAAATATCTTACCTATTATCATTATTTATTATTTATTTTTTTGGGGTGGCGGGTCTATTCTTTTTCTTTTACCCTGGTTTTAGTCATTATGATTTATAACTTTTTAAAATTTTTTAGTCATAGCTCAAGCCCTTTACTTTACTGACACCCTTTGTTTGTGCCTACCAGGAAGAGTCAAGAGGACCCTATGGACTCAGCAAGGTGAGATCCATGTTACAGCTCCACTAAAAGGGCAATGATTCATGAGGCTAGCTCTTCTGTCCCTGGGGCTGGGAGGAATAGCTGGCATTATCTTCTGCAAATGGGTTTGAAAATGCTCTTGGCCAGGTTGACCAAGGCTGATTTATAGCTCAAGATGCGCTGAATGGCTTGGCTCTCATTCCCAGCATAAGTATGAGCCCCTACTACCAGAGCATGCCTAAACATGCACACAGAAATGCAAGTATACTTACACCTCGCCCAGTTCACTGCGTTCAGTCTGCAGTTGTGAAGTTTTAGGTTCTCCCGGGCCCATGTATTCAGTAGACGAAAAGAAACAGAAATAAATTTATGGCATCAGAGCAGAATAAGTAGCCTGTTGTTCTTAATGTCAGCTCAAGGATAAGCAGTTTTCCGCCTTTATCTTTCTTTGTCAAAGCGTGTATACAGATACGAACCTTATCCTTGAGTTGAAGTTGGAACCACTGTCAAAGGAATAGAAATTGCCTCCGAAAAAAATTATTCCTTTTTATCTTGAATCGAAGATAGAGCTCCTCTTTCAGAAATAGTGGGAAACGGTGCAGTTAAGCTTCTCTAGCCAGATAAGTCTTAAGATTTTTCTTTGAGTGTTTCCCATCCTAATAAGTTGTATTTCCATGTCTGATCTTTGGATCCTCTTGGCGGCTCTGAATTTGTTCCAGCCAGGTAATATTGCATACGGTACTTGAGATAATTAATTGACAGGATAATCTGAAAATGTTTGGAAAAGCTTGAGTTCCTTGAAATGGTGCCCATTTATTTAAAGCCTTCAATTGTCACAAAGCAATTAATATGGCAAACATCATCACAGTGCTGCTCAGAAGGGCTCAGAATACTCTAGTCCTTATTAAGTCAGGCACTCCCCTCTCTGATTCCTATGCTGTTTCCTATGTATCATATAGAAACGGTCTTATGCTTCACACGCAAAGGGGCATTAGTCACATTGTCAAGCAAACAAGGTGTGCGTATGAACAGGCGGATTGTAACTGATGGTCATTAAGACATCAAACATGTCGTTTCTTGTGATTTAGCCTTTTCTTATAGAATTGTAGCGCCAGGCAGAACCAGAAATCGGGAAAATCACATTACAAATAAGGTTGCGCAAACTAGATATGACTTAGTTTGTGAGGCTTCCAAAATGCAAACTGACAGTGAATGTTTTAGCCAACATCACCTGCTTGTAGCGTTGCAGCAAACCCCTTTAGAAAGCTCCTAGCTCTGTCTCATCATTCTTACGTTAGATCCAAAGGAAGGCAAAAAGTGAGCTCACATCTTGCCTCTCAGACGAGCCTCTGGAATTCAGTGGAGGATCAGCAGCAGTAACTTTGGATTTTAATGAGTGACATTTAAAGTCTCTCTGTGTTAGAAGTCTCCACATGATGTTTGTCCAAGCTATTATGTATCTTCTCCTGCACCCCCAGCCCCTCATCGGAAAAGCAGCTTTTCTAAGCAGGTTGTTAAAGTTTGTAAATGGTGTACTTACAAGTGGATTATTTAAAAGGTCCCCGTGTCAGACAGATCTTTATCTGGCGGCTTGGCAGCTTGACTGTGGCTCACTTGGCTTCCTGTGTCTGCATGTTGATTAGCTTGTTTTTTTCCCTCGCTTTGGTGTGTAGGTTTGTGAGCTAGCTCATGTTGTGTAATATGGGCCAAGCTAGAGAACTCCCAGTGGAACTTTTTAACTTATTTTCCAGCAGAAATATATTTTTAAGAAACCATGATCAGCTAATAAGATAAGACCATGTTATTATCTTAAACCCATGAGAAAGCACCGACTGTAATTCTAGCTACCTGGTGATGCTGAATGTTGGGAATGCTCGTTTGGGCCCATTGAGCTAAGCCCCCTGACTCAGAGCAATAAAACTGTCATTAAATGCTACCCTTAAATAAAAAGAGAGACTTCAGTGTGTCTTGACTGTGTGAAGATTGTTAGCGTTACAACACACCGTTGAGAGGCCCATCAAAGCACTGAAGCTTATGAGTTGCTGGTCTCAAGTGTCCAATAAATGACAGCGGATGAAGGAAGTAGAGTGCTTGACATCAAATTTTGTCATGTTTGTTTGTTCAAGAGTTGTTTGATGAACAACAACTCTGCATATGAACATTTGGTGTTGATTAACCTGAAAATGTGTCTGCTGGGAATATTGACGCTAATGTGCCTTTTGGGCGTAAGTGGAATCCATTTTCTGCACCTCTGATACTTTTTTTTAAATATATAGTTTTCAGGCAGGCTGTCATTTCAGTCAAATAAGGATTCTGACCACTGTCTAACTCTTTGATTAGCTTACTGTTTTTGGGCCCCATCACTGAGAGTGGTGCTTTCAGATAAAGCAAAGGTAATGTTTAGCTGAAAAGTGTATTTTTTTCCCCATGGATATCACTCTGCTATGTCTTCACTGAGTATTTTCAAAGTAAATGGGAAAGTAGATTGATAGTGCCATTTGCGATTGCTTTTCATGTATGAAGCTCTGAAGTGATAGAGGCAAGCGTCATTGCCCGCCCATACAAAGCTTACGAGATGGGGTTTGAAGTGAAAAGCACGAGACATGCCGCGAGTCTGACCCAATGAAAATAAAGAAAAGCTGTTAAAGTTTTTGTTATCTTTTCTTCTCAATGATTGAGAAAATCATCAATGTTTGATTTAAGAAAGCCCGATGCAATATTTCAACAGTCTTTATAACCTTTTTTTTTTCTCTAATATTTTATTCTTGCCTTTTCACAGAGTGTAGTGACTAGCATGACACCATGCCTTAAATCTTTGTTCTAAAAATGATCAAAAATGAGGCTAAGGCAAGTACAATGACTGAGTAATAAGACGTACACTATTA
>VUQR01001675.1:61480-78988 GCA_015108515.1 Hemichromis elongatus | reverse complement strand
AAGGTGGGGAGGAGAGGGGGGGGGGGGGGTCTCTCCTGGAAAACCAGAAAATGTGTTCTTCAAGAGGTTTTCATTCAGCCTACAGATAGGGAAGGTAAGAGTGTCAGTCAACATGCTATTTGTTATTGTAGACATCGCTGATTCAGAGTATGGTCTGTTTAGGGTACTTCTGTCCGGGTTAGTTCTTTGAAACCAAACGTGTAGTTGCAGCAGTAACTATTCCCAGAAATGCCCTAAAAGGCAACCCTCTGCAAAAAAGCATAAACTTAATTTTTGTGTTTATGCTTTTTCACTTCCTGAGTTTGCCTCTTGCACTCACTCATCCGTCTTTTGATTTCCTGCCACTCCCACCTGGCCAGTATTAACCCCAACCTTTCCTGGCAGTGTAGTCATCCAATTCCCCACACCTGTCCCACATTCCCTCATCACCTCTGTTAGTGTTTATAGCAACTCGTTTTCCTTTAACTGCCAGGTTGTTGTAACGACATTATCACTTGTAGCTTCTTTTTTTTTCTTCTTTTAAACACGATTTATTTTAGCTTCGTGTCTTATTTTTGAACAGGCCTTTTTTTTGCCTGCCTTGTAATTTATGATACACATTGTACAGAATCCACCTGTGAAGCAAGAAGAACTGTAGGTTGTTCAGACTTGATCACTTTTGAACTCTACTTGATTTAATTTTTTTTTTAATTTTTAAATTTGTCATTAATTAGTCTCAGCCATATGGGCTGCGCATCAACATTGATGTGGAAGCTAAGATTATCATCCTCTTTTCGTTTAACAGTCGCTACACCAAGTCATGTGTCTCCTCTGTCATTGCCCACACTTTGACTGGCACACTTAATAGCCGATAAACCACAGTTAATCTACATGTATGGGGTTTTTTTACATTTTCTCTGACAAAAACCTATAAAGCAATAATCTCAAAACGAACATGCAAAATGTGAATTTAGTCAGAGATGCTACGATTAAGCAAAAAAACTACTCAAACAGTTTAGAAAAGCATTTTAAGGAAAAATTCTGTATTGCTAAATATAGGCTATATTGAGTCATATCACACCAGTAACCCCCAAAAGCCAAAATGGGAAACTTAAATTCATCATCTCTATGCAGGCGCAGCTTCAGCTTCCTGTGTGATGGTGTTGTGAAATATTGCACATGCATAACAGACGTTTAAGCTGTGGTGGTGATGCCGGAGCTTGATGACTCATTTTGGAAATTTCACCACAGCTTTTCATTGCTAAGGTGTACAGTGCACACTCACCACTTTTAGGTACTATTAGGTATAACTTTTCAGATATACCTCAAAATCCCACTGTGTTTATAAATGGATGGAGACTGTCACCAACAGTACTCGGGTAGGCTTTGGTATTTAAACGATGCCGAGTTGGTACTAAAGGGCCAAAAGTGTGCCGAGGAAATATTCCCACACCATTACGTCACCACCAGCCTGAACCATTGATACCAAACAGGAGGGACCCATGCTTTCATGTTGTTTACACCGAATTCTGATTGTACTAACCTTTTTCTCTTTTTGTAACCACTCCCTGTAAATGCTACAGGACGGAAAATCTCAGTAGATCGTCAGTTTCTGTAATACTGGACCAGCCCATCTGGCACCAAGAAACACGACGCCATCTTCAAGTAACATAAATCAAGTTACTAATCCGATGCTCAACATTGTTATTTGTTTGAACTCTCACAAGTCGTCTTGACCATGTTTTTATGCCTCAATATATTGAGTCGGTGCCATGTAATTGAATTTTTAGATATTTGCATTTACAAGCAGTTGAACGGCTTGCAAATTGTAGTTGGGGCTCTCATCATTCTTTGGGACAGGCCATCTTGCCTGTTAGAGAGGAAGTACTCATTGAGAAGTGAAAGAGAGTCAGCATATCATACAGGCTGAGTGCCATAGCAGTCAAGACAAGACAGTGGATGATCAGTTTTGGTTGAAGAAATAAAATAAGTTTTTAGTCAACTTTTAACACTACAATACAAACTATATACCTAAATGGTATTGCTTAGAATTACTTAGTTTTTCAGTCCTTTATGATGCAGTAGTTACTGTACCGTGCACGATGTAGTCCTGCTACTTAAGAATGAGTTCAGTCAAAATTAGGGCTTATCGATATAACGATATATATCGGATGACGATATAAAAACGCCTATCGTTCATATTTCGCTATCGTTGTTTCGTGGCGTCGCAAAATAAACTGTTTACGGCATTATTTTTTCATCGTTTTGATGGCCACTGTAGTGGCTATATTAATTTCTTATAGTTCTCTCTTTCTCTTACATTTAAAATAACCACACTACAAACGGACAAGTGACCGTTTTTAAGCGTTGTCGTTAGCAACCACTATGGTAAAACCATCGCGCGGCTCTGCCGTCCACTCGTTTATTTTCCACATAAACCTTTCACAATAAAGCTCAAGATCCAGTTGAGCCTTTTCAAAATAAACTGAATCACGTGAAAGAGGTATGCAGAGTGTTTACAGACGAGAAGCTAAAAAGAGCCGTCAGGTGCTAAAAAATAAACCTTAGTCTTAAACGTTAGAACAGGCTTTTCCCCGCAGCACGCCGTGTAATAAATACTCACAAAGAAAATGGCGGCAGTTAAAACTTATGTCTAAAAATGTATAGTTTCATGCTTCCAAAACATTCGACTCCAGGCAGACGGCGCCCAGCTGAAAACACTTCACGCATGTCGAGTTGCCCGAGACTCACAGAAATTACAGAAAATGTTACATTTCTGTGATTTAGATCATTTTCGGGACGATAGATGTCTTATATCGGGATATGAGATTTTGGTCATATCACACACACCTCCTGTCTTTTTCATACAGGAGGTGTGTGACAAATAGGCGATGGTGCAAGCATTTAAAAGAAAGGCAGCTCCTCTGAACTGTTGGTTTTTTAAAGTATGTGTAGTTTACACATACTTTTCTGAATCCTGCTGGCAGCGCTCACAGGTCTGCGTCAGAGAGGGTCCTTTTTTTTTTGTCTCCCGTGAAAATGGCGGCAAAGTTTTACGTGACAGTTCGTTCGGTCAAAACATGGACAAAGATGCGTACCGCCCTTAAACGGCCCACTAGTTCCTGTGCTGGAGGAAAAAAATGGCCTATTGTGGCAGTCTTGGCTTTGCTCCACTTACCCCCCACCTCCGCCCCTTGACCTCTTCATTAGATAAATAGGCCAGTCTATTCTCTGGACTTCACTTGTGATTGACAGCATCTGGCTGTTTCCGATACCCACCGTGAGAAATGCGGAGACAAAAGCCTCCATCTCCTCCATTTTCTCACAGTTTCCTCTTCTTTCTTGCTCCCTTGTATACGTCTCTCAGAAACTGAGCATGTATGATATCATACTTCTTTGAATGCTCCACCGATATAATGGAGGGGTGGGACACAGCAGATGCTGATTTTCCCCACTCAGAGTGTTATTTTTCAAGAGGAAGTAAAATTGATTGGTCACACTTTGCATAAGGATGGCAGTAATAGGTCCTCATGTGATAACAATGCTGTACTGCATGCCATTTTTCTCAGACATATCTTCATGCATTCCTGCGAGGATTTAGGCACATTAGGAAAATTATTTGGTGGGTCAAGTTAATGCATAATGCACAAGCTCCGCAGCGGATTTTCTCAGAACATCCTTTACTCCTGTGCTTCTCTTAGTCTTTTGTGTTTATTAGTATAGTAAGTGTTTTATGCTTTGAGAATTATCAGTTAACGTTCAGGTTCATAAATAGGGGTTTGGTCTAAACTTAGCTGGACGTTTCTAAACCCCTACTGGACTCAGTTCCATGTAGCTTAGATTATATTCATTGTTAACTCATTTTTATTGTTGTTAGCTGATGAATTGTTTGTGCTACTGGTTTGTTTAACCAGCTGCACAGACAGCAAAAATAATTAATATATAATGATGATTCAGAGTTGTAAATCTTTATATTTATGATGCTGGAATCAATAAATAAATGTCAGACAGGCCTCCCTGGTAAATTACTTCTCACTGATCCTCATAAGTATAGATATTTTATTCTGTTGGGATTGCTGTCGATTAATTAACTATTTGTTTAAGAACCAATCCAATATGATATTTAGTCTTTTGCGTTGTGCCATTAAACTAAGCAGTTGTGTTTGTGATGGAGAGCCATCTAGGACTCTTTTTGACCAATGACTGCATTCTGAATGTATTCTGACCTTTAACTGAGGAGAGGAAAAATATGCACAGTCCTGCCAAATTAATTTAGAGAGTCAGAACCTGTATTAGAAAAAGTACTAAACTGTGTTGCTCAAATGTTATGGAAACTGCCAACCCAGGCCTGTATGCTATGATGTGCTTGAAAGCTAAGCATTTTATCAGCACTTCTGTCTCCTTACTTTATGTGCACTAGCACAGCCGGACAGGCAATCTATCAGCAGGCAAATATAGTGTGTGTCACTGAGAAAAGTGCCCCGGCAGAGTGTGAGTGCCACACACATCCATATGTCTAATGTCCACATGATGTCTGGTGTCCTTGGCTTCAAATTCAAACCGTTGGTCTCTGTTAAAGCAAAACGTGTAATTTTGGTAAAAGTGTTTTTTTTTGTTGTTGTTGTTGTACTGCAGACATCTTGGTGTTATTGCATGCGCTGGTATGTTGTAATGTTGTAGGAAAAATCTTTTTCATGTGCTTTAGACATAAATGGGATTATTCATTTTGATTTACCCCTGTGAATCCTATTCCCCCTGAAATGTGTCACATTTTTACAGAATGACAGAAGGTGTCTCCTACGAAAAAACGAAACGAAAAAACAGAAAAAAATCAGACCCGATTTATTCCATATTTAACTACTTTCACTAAGATGGTACATGACCAAATGAAACTCATGGTTATTGTTAGATTAGAAGCGCTTTCTGAAGGAACGTTTGCACCCTCCTCTTATACAGCTCATTTGGTGCAGGGCAGTCTGACAGTTTTGAAAGAACGGGCCTCGGGGAATGCAGCGCACACGTCTGATGTCATATCTCCTTGGTCCAGCACTTGTTCTTTTGGAGCTTTGCTGAACCAATCCTGCTCCCCATACTTACCAGACCCCCAGGCCCCACTTTGATCTCACTTAACAACCAGGACAGCGGTTCAAGCATCTTGTTATATTTGACTGTTTAATCCATCAAATGTGTTTGTCTCAGCAATAGGCTAATGAACATCTCTATCAGAGCCTTGCCGCTGCTGAGTGACTTCTGCGATAGCAAGTCTATGCAGGATAGAGTTGCATGAAATTTTAAAAGGGTAATTGCTTGTTTCTGCAAATTGCTTATGTCTGTATATTGGTAAGTGTAATGCTTATTTTCCACACCTTCTCTAAAATAGGACAACGAATTGCACCCATCATATTTAGCATGCAATTCTACTGCTGTGTTCCACATTCTTGGTTGACTTTTTATTTATTTATTTATTAAACACAATTTTAGTAGAGGAAAGGAATTAGACTCCCTATTCAGCCTTTTAGGTTGTGTCCCTCTGCTAGCATGTCCAATACAATCTACTGTATCATCCCCCCTGTGGCTAAAATGCCAGGCCACTAAGCAAAATGTCTCAACTAATTAGGGACTTTAGAGCGAAGCTGTAGTAGTGCATCATGACTACATTTTCTTTCCTTTCTCCGCTTTTCTTCTTCTCTGCTGGTTTTATATTTTAGCTGTATTTTCACACTGAAATCAAACGACTAGACACTAGAGTAGCGAGCAGAACAGCTTTGGCAGGAGGCTTGATATGGAAAATGTCTTTAATTGGAGTCGCAGACATCAGTCGTAATTATCAAGAGTGTACGGTGTTCTTCAGAAATGATGGATTTTACACAGAAAAATGATGGAAACTCAACAAATGTGCTGGAACTGAAGAGAAGCGGTAAACAGCACGTATTTGAGTACATTTTAAAGTGTTATGGTTACGGTGTGGCCTTTTGGAGCTAATGATGTCATTTGTTTCTTTCATTTTTGGTAGTCTGCTGAGATACCAGTCATTTGTTTAAATGTTGTTGTGGAAAATTCTTATACAAATATTTTCTTTGTTACAGTTGAGTAAATTTTAGCACATCTTTGCTCGTTCCCACACATTTTGTACAATCCCACTGGGAGCCATATATTGTTGTAACTAATAGACTTTCTACGCTCTTCAAGGTCTGTTTCAACTCCTGACAGACATCTCACTAGTTCACGTTCTCCGTGCTGCTGCTCCCAGATGCTCGGTACATCTGATGTGTATTTCTTAGCCGTTTACAGAATGTGCTCACCGTCACTTGATGTTCTTTTTTTTTTTATATTTGGCAAGAACCTTCAATTAGGTTTGAACTGTTTTTATATCTTCGGGGAGGTGATCCTTTTGTCTCCGTAATGTCTTTTGTTGTGGAAAAACAAAGCCACCTGGATTCTGTGTAAACTCCGTCGGGGTTGGATATAGCAGACGAGGATGTATCGTGCTCATGAGGATGTATGGACTATCACAAGGATTGTCAGTTCTCATTTGTTTATTTCACAGCAAGTACTCTGGCGACGCAAACTGACGGGCTCTCCTCGAGAGTATCTTGTGTATGTCAGTCTGTATTATTGATGCAGAGAACCATGTAGAAAGGATAGCCCTCAAGGATGTCTGTCTTTATGTATGCAGGAAAACCTCTGTTGGCCCCAAATCCTAACCTTCTGAACCCAGCAACGGGCCCAAATTTTCAGTCTGTATGCCACATGTGTCAGGTCACTAACATTTACACGTATACGCAAGGCAGAGGATCTTGTTTATAGACTTCAAAATGATTAGGATCATTCTTTTAACTCCTTGTGTTACTAAGACAGTAAATGAGAACTCCAGTTAGCACAACAGCTACTTTCACAATCACTGACTTATTAATTTTCTTTTATTATCAGTTGTTTTAATGACCTAAGCATTTCTGACTTCAGATTAAAACCAGAAAACAGAGGAAAGCACATCGGGTCTAATGCAGTGTCGTTTTTAGTTATTAGTTCAAATAAAACTAATGGAGATTTAAGTTCTTACCACAGACTCTGACTGCTGGCATTCCAACAAGGCTTGGCTATCGCTGTCCTCTAATAAACAGCATATATTACCTCTGTTAGCAGCTTTCACTTTGTCAAGTGCCTATTAAATTTAGGGCTGACAGTAAGCTTGCTAAGGCCGGTTTGCATGCATATTATACCGCTACTTATAACTTTAATGTGGAGGCTTGCATCTTTGGCTACGCTGTCCTAAAATTATATTATGATATTTAATATTTCAAGTTATTAGGAGAAACACAGGGTAAGAGTGAGGTGAGCCAGCATACTTTGATGTACGGGATTTCTCGCAGCTTAAGCGAAGACATCTCTATTCTTCGGTGCCTCCTTGCACGTCTGTGATCTTTCAACCTCCCTTTTCCACTTTTGCAGTTTGCATAGACGTTTGATAAACCTTACACCAGGAGATGGATTTCCCAGCCAACCTACCTCTCAAGTAATGGGAATCTAGAGCGTAACAAATGGTGGTGCCAGTAAAGAGTTGGCTCCGCTGGGTGTGCAGGTGGTCCTCCATTCCCCTTGTCAAACCCCCCCCACTGCTCCCCCAAAGTGGCCATGGAGACTTGAGCAAGATTATTTTGGAGTTCAGGTTACAGACCAGCTCTTTCACCACCTATTAGTCACACCCCAAATTCTGTGATAGGATTTTTTTTTTTTTTTCTTAGTTTCCCCTCACATTTTGTAAATGTACACACAGCCTTTCCCCTTCGAATTTGAAAGGTCGTAGCTTGTTTTTATAAATACTTGTCTGCTTTGATTATTTTCATCTTAACAACGGTGCTGTGCCTGTGGTAAGCTGATGTCATTTAGCCTTTAAACGTGAGAACTGTGGCGCAATCTCCACTTGACCTAAATTGTGAGTAAAAGGTTTGCAGCAGAGTTAACAGGAAATGTTCATGTTGGATTTCAATGATTTCAGAGTATTTTGCCTTAGATGGGATCGTTGTTTTCTTTAAACCTTACTCTCACTAAGCCAATAATGTGTATTGATTGGATTTTCCCCGCATGTTTGCACTTGCAAATCAAAGCCTGTGTGTTTTTGTGTCCAAAAAAAGCTGCAAGACTTTGAGCAGATTTTTACTGTTAGTGTATGTATAATATTTAGAGAAGGAGAAACCTGTGCAAATACTGTGTATCAAATGGCACGCCTAAGCGGGTGATACATAATATGCAATATTTAGATAACAATAAAACCTCGGTAATGATTTAGATTTCATGTGGCAGACCGACTTGCTGCTTAAATTTGAGTCATATTTTGCCCCAGAGACCATTCCTATTTCTCCACTTGTATTATTCAGTTACTGTTTAGCTACTCTATTTAAATTGCCAATTTAGTTTAGGTATTTGACATTTAGACTAATTTGCATAGTCACTTAAGGGACACGGGGTTGGTTTAATTCAGCAGTGAACATATTTTTCTGCCATGGTGGCTTGTTTGGGCCATCTGGTGACAGAATTTCAAAGCCTTTCCCCTTGAAAATTAGTCACAGGGTTTCCAGGAGACTTACTTTCCTCAAGAATGCTTTTTTATATGAATGAGTTCATATATACACCTGTACAGTTGAATGAAATACTGTGCAAAAGTCTCGAGTACTGTGCAAAAACAGAAAGAAGAAAATGGGAAATCGGCGCAGTGATTTGTTGAAACAGGCAAACATTTGTTGAGCTGTGTAGATGCAACAAAATTATTTGTGGGTCAATGTTAAGTAGCTTGACAAACAAAGAATTCCTCTGAAAATGGTCAAATACAAGGACTGGATTGACAATGAGTGAAAACGTAGCCAATGTCCAAAAAAGACCTTCAGAAAGACTGGGCAACTATTGCTCAAGACTTGAAAGTCTTGATCCTGAAATGCAAAATATATATTTTTTTATATTTTCTTTACCGCTATCATTAATAATAATAATATTCACCAGCACGACTGTGGAGATAGACCGGGTCATCCATTAAAACCCTTTGTTTCAACTTTAGATTTCCTGGTGTGGTTTTTGAGCTGTTCTTGGGATACTCATCCCCAGAATTGCCCCAGTGTACCATTCAAGTACGAATGGTTTGAATGGTCATTAAGATCAGATTATTCAATTATTATTAAAAACAAAAGGGAGACTTTTAGAATCTGTGCTCTTCCTTCTTTGTAGCTGTTGTTTTGCCAACTGAGCCCTCAGGCATCAAACTAGCCTAGATGTGCAGATAATTGAATAATTTAATAGCATAAATGAGAATGAGAAATGCAACTCAAATAAATGCATTTATTCATTACATAGAGTTCTCTTTCTTCTTTGTTTGTAATTCACTTTTTATTCTAAAATTCTTTAGGCTGATGCAAACAGAACCCTCATTGTGCTCACACCTCTGTTGTGGTTACATATGTCTGCTGTATATACCTGAAATACGAGATCACGTCTGAACTGCGGTAACCTTCCTGTCAGGTTTGATTGTCAGTTGGACATCTTTTTGACTGTAATCTACATAGCGTGCTGCATCTGATTGTATTAGAAATATATGAAAACGCAAATCTTATTATAGATCCATACAAACAGTTTAGATTTTAAAGTCAAATGTGGATTCATGAGCAGGGTCACACGTTTTTCATATTTGACACATTTAGACTCAAAGGTCGCGCTGAAAAGACAAGTGTAGCCTGGTCCATTTTCGCACCATGATGAGAGGTGGCATTTGTCCACTGTGATGATGTTCTTAATATTTGTAGGAATATAACTGGAGGGGCAAAACTCATTAAAGAGCTCAGAAGAGATACGAACATTTTCTGAGCAGGAAGCCGTTTTATCGGCGAGGACCGGGCGAAATGCATCAGGAAATGCTGGAGGAAATTGCATCACGGTTCACCTAACATTGCAGTTTGGGGTTGTCCGATGGGATCAGCTGCAAGGCTCGGAGCAAACTGATCAAATAGTGGACGCGGTGGCTGTACCTTTACAGTCTAACTTTAAACTATGCTGCAAATCCTAAAAAGTCTGATCTGTGATCGGGGTGGCATGCTGTGTTCGCCGTGCAGTGATACCCACCATGTGACCTCTGCTATGGCTTTGACCTCTGCCTAAAATATTTGAATTGAGCCTGGGGAGGTATGCTAGTACAACGGTGCTTCAGTGTTACCAGCATGGTGTCCCACTTTATGCCATGCTGGTGCCTCAGACAGCGGGGAGCCTTGATGGAATTTAGTAACTCCAGGAATGCTGATCTCTTTGCCGCGCCCACTGTGCACGCTCTAATGCAGAAAACCCATAATAAGAATAAATCTAATTTAATCTTATGTCTGAGGGTTCTCAAGAAAACCTCTGAAATACTGACAGTTTGATGATATTTCAGTCATTAAGGCACAGGTTTAGGCTGTAAGGGGATTTTGTTCATTGCAACTAATGTTTAAGGTTGATCAACCTGAAATGGGATTGTCAAAATGAAAGAGGACTTGGATATAATGTAACAAATTATTTCAAGAATAGAACATCCGAGTCTTCTGCTGTTTAAGGTAAACTCAAGAAAGTTTTCAGTATCCTTTTAATTTCTGTTTTGTGTTGCTGATCACGTCCTTGAAGTGCCTGAGTTTTTCCCTCATATGATCCACTGGAGCCACAGAGAGTCGGCCGTTGCCCTGACTTGACTGTCAAAGTCCCAGAAGTCTCTGTAAGCTTAGATGTTCGGGTTAAGGCGCAAATATAAGGAAGACGTTTTCAGGGGAAATGTTTTTTCAGCTGGATTCTACCTGTACAAATTTTCCAATGAAATATGTAAAAACCAGTCAAACATTAGTAATTGGATATACTTGGGTTTGACAAATTCTCTGTGAAGTTAGGATTACATGTGCAGGTATTTCCCTCTCAGTCTCCTGGAAAAACTCTTTCTTAGGACAGTTTTTTTTTTTTTTTGTCCCTGCCTCAGCCCTGCACTTAGCACTTCTACATTTAGTAAAACTCCCCCTTCAAAAGGTAAAAGCGGCGCAGAGAGCTCTGAACATTTTTGAAGAGAGAGGGGGAAAAAAAACAGTTTCCCCCTGGGGCACTTAAGCTCAGATCTTTGTCGTTATTAGCTTGCTCCTTTAGCCACGGAGTCCTCTTTATATAACGATGGAGAACAATGCCTCAAACCCATTTCGCCTGATCTGCCATGCGCTAGAAATCCCAGAGATAAGTAATAGGAGGTGTAACTCTTAAAAGGCTAAATGGAGTTGAATTGGGAGAAAGCGAAATGACTGGCTTTTTTCTCCATTAGCACACAGATTAATCCACTCATTTATTCTCTTTAAATTTATGAGGTACTGATGCTATAATAAGAAGTTTTATATTGAATATTTCATTTCCTTAATTATTTTGGGATAGCTTTCTCGTCAGTTGAAGTCCATTTGTTACTCCATGCTATGAATGGTTAATGAGGAGAAAAGCGCTGAGATTTCCAGTAAGTTGTGGAAGGCTTAGATTAGTGTTTATCTTCGGCCAGTTATTTAGTTATACCGTTGGGTATTTTTAATAGCACCAGGCATCAATTTATATGGCAATCGTCTTTTCATGCTTATCATTTAATATTTGTAAAATATTAATCGGTCTTACCTCCAGGCCTCCTTTAAATCTAGATGAATTGTAGTTAAACAGATAACGATACCTACTGGGTAACCTAACACTGCTGCAGTAAAGAATGACACATTTTAAAATGACACTATTTTATACCGAATACAAATGAGCAAAAAAAATAGAAATGAAATTATTTTTGCTTCTTTAAGCTGCGGAGTGATGATGATGTCATTTTTTTTTTCCCCGTTTTGGTCAACAGAGGGCCCATTTTCTTTTCCTTGTCAGTCAACCATTGCTGGAGAAGGCAACCCTGCATAATGCAAAATGGCACAAGTGATGGATTACTCTTTCATTTGACAGGCTTTTCTTCTGCTGAAAGAATGTGTGTGCGTTAGCTAAGGGGTCCACGCATGCCTGGTCTAAGGCTGACGTGCCGAATTTGAATTACATTTGTGGTCTATGTATTTGCTAATATTCCAAATTAAAAGGAAATACCTTCAGCGTTGCCCTCTGTTGGGTACATTTATTTATTTATTAACTATTATTAAGTATGTTAGGCAAAATTTGTTGTGGTGTCACCTACATTGGGAGCCTTATTTGAATTCCATTGTGGCAATTTCCTTAATTAAAACTACCATTAACACAGCTAACGGTATAAGCAACCAGCCTAGCATTAGCTATTTATGCAGCAAGACAAATGAAAGGGTTGTAATGTTCTGCAGGGAATTTGGCTTGCTTGACGGCTGGATCGCTGCAAATGAAAACACAGTTGTCTTGAGTGATCGCTTTCATCGGCAGTGAAGCCTTTCTATCCTGATGGAAGTAGTCTTCTCCAGGATGACAGTTTCTCCCTACAAAAGAACACGAGGGGTCACTGATTGGTTTGACGGGCATGAAAATGATGCAAATCATATCTTATCAGGGTTGTCGTGGCTCAAACTAGACCTTTAGGCAGTGACTATATGAGTGGGGAACAATGGTCCGCATATTTGTTCGTGTTTGTTATACTTGAGTAAATGAAACCCCATTTAACCAAAGAGGTTACAAAAAAATAAATGTTATTACTGTGCCTTGGAGTTCTCAGAAATGGTGTTTGATCTCTCCAGATGTGTTTAAGACACGTGTCAAATCAATATAAAGGCTTTTCAAACCTCTTCTGGGGGGCACATCGTGACTCTGCGCCTCACTTGGACATGTTGGTGTTTGTTTGTTTTTTTTGTTTTTTTTTTCTCCATTTAATTTGTGGTTTGTTTTCTTTCATAAGTGAACACAGCCTCCTCTAACAGAGGGAATAATTTCAAGTCCCTTTTCTTTTTACTCCAGCAACGGGGATGTACTGTGGTGCAAAGCAAGCTTCGGGAGATTTCACTAATGAGAGCTATTAACCACGTTGACGTTGATTTGTGGTTTTGAATGCATCCTGTTGTGTTCAAGTTGTTTTGTGTTTTTTTTTTTCTAAATGCTATTGGCAAATTATTAGGACAATGAAATGCTTTATTTGAACAAAATGGGTTTGTTCTCTGGAAAATTCCTTAGAAATGTGAGAAGCACATTTCGTTCTGTTTTCGTGTGGCTGAAGTCCAATGCATATTGACGCTGGACATGCACAAAGCCTACAGTGTATTGGAAAAGCAGTTGACACTTCTCTCCGTAGCCAGTCAGGATAATCATTTTCTTGAGTGCTAGCACAGTGTGCTCTGTTTGAGGTGGAAATTTATTGAAGGAAAGCATCTGGAAGGCAGTCCTGTCAGAGACAAAGTGTAGCCTTCTCTGGTTGGGAGAGACTACTCTGTGGGACTTTTATTAGGAGCTTCTCACTGAAAGCTTTTCAGATTTATCAACGTCTCCGCGGCGCTGGGCATACCGGCTGCATCTGAGCTATTGCAGAGACTATTCTTTAGTACGTGTTTGCGTTCAAGTTTCTAATACCCGTTTGGATGCCGGCCTACAGAAATTTTCTCTTGGAACTGGAAAAAAATCTGCACGATTAATCTGAAAAACCGTCGTCCAGAAATTACGGCAGTTTGTTGCATTTTGAGTGAAATGTGGAGCGAAAACAAGAGAACACTCAGAAACAAATACTGAAAGGCGTAGATATCTTTTTCTCCATTGACAACATCTTCACAAAATTGGATGCATTGCAGAAACAGCTTGCATCTTTGCGGACAGCCTGTGAAATGTAACACTGCCGAACAGCTGGTCACAGCACACCACAGCATTGCTTTCTCCACGCTGACTTTTTCTTTATTGGAAAACAAACTAGGCTGCTTTTGCTATCACTCTCCCCACCTACACAGAAGGTGAAACATCTAACGACATCCTGGTCTTGTAACCTTTCAGTATACTTGCAAGAATGTGATGGATGTTTGTTTGCGTGTGTGGGTGTGTGCCAGTAATGAGATGACTTGCTTTTCTTTAAAAAAAAAATAAAAATGCATGTGTAATCTCAGCGGAGTGATCATTGATCAAAAAGACAAAAAAGAGGTCGGAAAATTAGACCAGAGGGAGTCATATAAAGGTGAGAAGAGACGTGAAATAAGCCATGCATGCTTGAGTGGATGACATTGAAGGTCACCTGCTGTGATACGTTTGGATCAGTGAAGCCAGTATCTATATCATTGATTGCCAATTTAGCCTTTGAAGTTGCGGAGATGCATTGACTTGCCTGTCTTGCATGCTGTGTGTGACCCTGTTTATATGCCTTTTCACCCACTGGAGATCATCTTAGTGCTAGTGCGGCCAGTATAACTCCCCAGGAGCACTGTGCAAGAATTAGGCATGCAAGATGAAACAGTATAAATGATGCAATGTCACTCGGGCTCGGTATTGTTTCTCACAAACATTAGCGCTTCTCATATTGCATATTTCACCCAAAAGCAACTTCTCCGAGCCACCCGCTTCTTTGCTTTGCCTGCCACCCCCGTACCCCCTCACCGAGTGCCATATGCAAGGAAGTCATACTCTGGAGGGGTTCAAGGAGCACAATAGGCTAGAGGGTAGAGAGGGGCCACAGCTCTGTAAAGTGCCTCAATGTCGCTTCATTTCCCCATTTTAATTGGGCTATCTAAATGCATCCCCGGTTTGTCAATACCCGCCGGGGTCCCAGATAAAAATGATTTGTCTCATGCATTCGGCGGCATGCTCTGCTGTTCCCCTTAGAGAGCGTGCCCTGCTAGTTGTCAGCAGCACAGTGTAATGGAGCACGCTAGCTGTTTTTCAACCAGTAGTAAGAAGAGAGGTGCTTTCCTGTAGAAGTTCCACCCTTTTTTTTTTTTTGTATTTTGATTCTGTCACAGTAACAGTAGCCATATACACCTAGCGCTATGGTGACATCATAGGGCAAAGAGGCACAGGGACATATGCACAAATTCACATGAACTACATAACATGGGCCTATAGTTGTCCAAGCACGTATACACGCCAGTACCCACTGAAGGTCAGCTCCATGAGACCAATCTTATCTGTGTTTTTATGTGCTCTGTTTTCCAGTGTCCTTGTCTTTTTAACACCTCCTGTTGCCATGTACCATCACCTACCTCTCAGTGTTGGAGCCAGTGTTATCTGCAGACAGAGAAAAAAAATCAGGGCCAAAAGTGTGTCCTTGGTGGTTCGACTGTTAGGCCGAAGTCCATTTTTATTTATTTTTGTGTCGCAAAAGATATATTTCTGCTAGTCTTTAAAGCTAGTCATTTTGCGGTTTACTTACTCTGTGCAAGAGCTGATTTTTTTAAAATCTCTTAGCTGATGAAATAATATAATCAGTTGGGTGACCTCACGTATAGTTAGTATATATTGCCTCTGCATGCTGCCTGCATACTTGTAAGTTGTGATATGAAGCATGTATGCAATGTAAATACCACAGCACACAATCTGGGGGTGAATTAGCTCACAGACTAGTGGCAGTAACCGAGCCTCACTAAATTGTGAACTGGACTGGGAATTCTAAACTAACAGGTGTTAGCCAGCTGTGCTTTTGGGCACGATGACATAGTGCTAGTCTTAAGAGCCCATCACACTGACTTTCACAGCTCAGTGTTTACGACACAGGTCAGCATTTTTTCACTGGCATGCAGCCACAGTTCTGTCCATCATCTGTCCCACTGAATGGGAAAATAAACCACATCTGTTTGGAGTCCTTTTAAAGGATTTTTAATTTTTGAGGAGAAATTATATGTTTAGATATGGATGTATATATCGTTTTAGACTGCAGTGTTTCAAAATACAACAAATACCTCTTTTTTTTTTTCTTTCTTTTTTTTTTGCAATGCTGTGGTCATTCATTTGCTTGGTGCTCTGCTGGATCTATACCAAGAAACTTACCTCAAAGCAGAACCCTGTTAAAATGTTTTGGGAGACTTGTTAGATGGTGCAGACAGATATATTGATAAAGCCCCAGGGCCAGTGTGATTCATCCCATCCTGCAGCAGTCAGGGCAGCATCCCATCAGATGAATGAAGGTACCACAGAGAAGCTGAGTTAAGATATCTTCATTCATTTGCTCTTCGCCCGCAAATAATCCTGGAGTTGCACAACAGATTTTATGCATGCATAAAAAATAAAGTCAGGAAAAAGCGATAAAAAAAAAAAAAATCAAGTTTACAGTAAAATTTATTAACTGAGGCTTGCAGACTGGCCTAAATCGAGGAGAGGCTGGCTCCTTCAGATTGAAGAGGTTGTCAACCCTTTTTTTTTCAGTCTAATGAAATGAGCGGGGGATGGGTGGTTGTCACAATGTTATAAATTCTCTTGCTGGGGGTGCTTCCAACTCAATCCAAGCTCTTTGAAGGGGGCGGGGGGCGGGGCCAAATATAAGTCCTAAAACAGCCTGAGCCTCAAAACCTCACTCGAGGCAACAGTTTTAATCTTGCATCGGGACGGGGGTGTGGAGGGGGTTCTTACTGCTCAGGTTCCATCTGTGTTTTGAGTTTTACATTGCATTAAAATGAGATTACACTTGAAACAGTTCGTGCTGTGCAGCTGACACAATACAGTACCAAATATGACTGTAGCTTACAATTAATTTTCTCTCCCACACTGCTGTTGGGACCACCGACCAGTGATCTTTACTCCTGCCTTTTACTTAAGTGTGATTTGTTCAACAGTTTCATCCCAGATTCATTTGACATTTGATGTGGCACAAGCTGTTTACACCCACAGATATACTTTTTCTCCTCTCCCTGGGGATGTGTGGGTGTAATAATTATTTTCCAGAAGGTTCTCTCAAAATCTCAAGAGATTCTAAGAGAATAGGAGGCTTCCAAAACATCCAGATTGTTCTGTTCTCCTTTTTGCAGATAGTTGTGATGTAGATTTCAGCAAGTTTCTATCCACGCTGCGTGCATGATATCCTCGTTTGTCTTTCGGTAAGATTTTTTTTTTAAGCCAATGCAGCTGGAATATATTTATATTTTAGTCCTTTCAAATTGAATCACTTTTTAATCAGATGACCCACATCCCATTTGTTATAAGCTAGAAAGAATGTTAAAGATAAAACATTTCTTTCTCTTGCAGAAATGTCTGTTGTGTTCTCAGATCTGCAGCCTCCAGTAAAATCAGACTGTCTTCCATTGTTAACAACAAAGAGAAATGTAGAGCACTTTGCAGTTTGCCATTTCCTCCAGTAAAGTTTAAGCCTGGAACAGATTCAACATTCTTACTCTTGGTAAAAAGCTTTATTTGTCCTTTATAGAATCTCATTGTGAATGTCTTTTGTTATGTTAGTTTATTTGAGTTACTATGCTGGCACTTTCCAGGAGCCAACAGCAGTACAATTCTTAAAACAATTCTTAAAACTTATTTCCACTTTACTTAGATTATAATGTATAATTTAAATGTTATTGCAAGATGAGGGCCTGTCTTTAAAATATCCATCTGGATCCAGGCTATCCTTTCATTGAATTCATTGAGTCATTGAACAAATGTTTC
>VUQR01001675.1:51386-61428 GCA_015108515.1 Hemichromis elongatus | reverse complement strand
AAACAACACCTCATTATCTGGAGGGTGAAACGTTGTCGATGTTCAATGAGTCAAGTTACAGTCCACGCAGTATCATTGGGATAAATGAGCAAACCTCTCCCCAAGGTCCAGAGGCTCTGTGAGCTATTAAGGCACGGCCGTCTTGCATGGCGAAGCTCAGAGAGCGAGGGAATGTTTTTTTGGGGAAGAGAATGGTTGTGCTGACATCCTCTCTCGGTGCAATCCCTTGTCCTTGTAGGACAGAAGAGAAAAACAGCACCAGAGGCTGACTTGGCTGTTCCTCTGAGCTCCGTCATAAATCCGACTGAACATTTCTGAACATCTGTTGTGGATGATTAGCTCCATGGCTAGCAGAGTTTGACCAGAGGGAGTGAGAACCAGCGTGTTTGCGAGTCGTGTATGTGTGTACTCGATGCCTTGCAGTTTTAAGAAGGAGGGTTTTGCATATTTATCCCCCCTGACCCATCTTCTCCTTTTTTTCCCCCCAATAAACAGAGAGAAGGAAAAAGTATTTTTGTAACTGTTTCATTATCCGCAAAACTCGTTGGCGGACCTGTGCTATCACAGTCCCTGGGGAATACTTGTTTAAGTCTCAAGGTCAAACTTAGTTAACCGGTTAAGTTTCACTAATAATGGCAGGGCAAATGCTTGAGTTTCATTTAAAAGCAAGAGTGAGGGCTCATTAGCCCGGTGAGCTTACACTGGGACACAGTCTTTTCCCTGGAAGGTGATCAATAGATAAGAGCCAGATACAGAGTCTCTAAGCGGCGGGAGTGCATCGCATCACGTGTACTCCTTCCCTTCCACATGCAGGTAAACCACAAAATGATCATTGGTCAGAGTTCAAAAAGGTAAAGCCTTCTTTCTTTTCATACTGAAATTTGACACCATGACATCACACGGTGGGTTTGGCTTCTCCCAGGCAGTCCCAGACTGCCCCTCAGTGTGTGAACAAGCTGTGACTCTGAAGGATCTCTTCCCAGGCTTCTCTGCTCTATAGCCACAGCTGGAAACTTATTACTGGAGAGCAAAAAGACAGTTCTACTGGTTTAATGAAATGCTGTGAATGGAATAACTGAGCAGGACCTGGAGACTACTTTCTCTATCTTTCAGGAATAATCTTTTGCGGATACTGCTGGATTTTCTTTTGTAGGATTTGGAAACTCGCTTTCTGGAATAAGTGCCTCACGATAAAGAGGAATAGAAAGTATTTCTCTAAAATATTTCTTTATTTAAGTGGACCTACGTGAGATACATGGGTAAGTTTTAATATTTTTTTTGCCGCATAATCAACTCGACATGAGAGAAACAGAAGTTTTTACTTCCTAAAAAGAGTAATGAGACACAGGTGTTTTTTTTTTTGTTTTTTTTAAAGTGGGTGAACTGTGCGAAATGGTCTGAACTTCATTTGCCCGTGTATCCCTCTCCCAGTACCCTGGGTTTTGTTTTGGGATCTAACTTCTTGCAACTTGCTTCAGATAGTAAAAGTAACAAAATAAGTTGATGTGTTACACTTCAGTGGTCAGGTATTTTCTTACTACTCTTTTGTCTCCCTTACTTTTGTCCTTGCTCACTCTTGCTTGTGAAGCCAAAACAATAGTTTAACCTCGTGTTGGCTTAGCTCTATTGGCTGGCTCTCTGGCAAATTGCCCTGTCTGGTGCAAGCCCTCCCCTACTTATTCAGAGGACTTTGAAAAGAAGGGCCATAGAATGTCCCTTAGCTACCGCTGCTAAGGTTAGACACCCTGCCGTTCTCCTGCATTAGGCCTACGCTGAGGCTAAACAACCTGTTTTTCCAGTTGTCTATATCTCCCTGGGCAATCTCGAGGGTAAAATTTCAGGAACAAGAATTTCAGTTAGAAGTTGGCTACGAAAGGCTTTGAAATCTCAGATAATTGCAGAGGAAGAACGTCTGAAAGTCACAAAATGTGATTTGTGGAAAATGCTTGAGTCCTGGTTGCCACAAAGCATATGCTATAAACGGTGTTTCTTTGTGTCTCTTCAAGTTTTTGCTTTTACTATAATTATGAAGTATGCCGTTATGAGAAAATTTGCAGGGCTCTTTTTGATCAAGTTTAACCAGCTCTAAATGTTCCCTTCAGATGCATTGGTGTGATAAATCTTTCAACTTTTGAGAAAGTTTTTGACTGACTTTTTTAATCTTGGCCACAGAAAATGTGGCAGTTGTTACTCAGTAACTCTGGAGCACAAAAGGAGGGTTGACGTCAGTGGGAAAATCTTTTACTTTGACCTTTTCCATCAAAGCTGTCTTAAGCTTTCAAAAAAAAACACAGCCTGGACAACATGTTTGTTTCATTTTGTTTGGCCTTTGAAAGGGCCAGACGTCCCCATAAGTCTGCGCTGCTGTAATGGGAACTCTGTGCTATTTGTACCAAAAATTGGTTGTTGGGTTTTTTTTTGTTTTTGTTTTTTTTTCATTCAGTCTGTTTGTGCTGATCTCAAGTGGTTTCTTTAGACTTGCTTGGAAAAAAAAAAGACTGTTCAGTTTGGTCCACTCAGCAGCTCTGTAGTGTCCAAAAAAATGACAAAAAAAACCAACAACTGTCAACCATGGTCATTTGTTCAAACGGAGTGACCCTCTACCTCTTGGGTGACCCTGTAAGTCGATGTCCTTCACCTCCGCCGGGTAGACCGCTGACCCTTCGTTCCACTTTTACGACTATGCCTCAGTCACCTCATCAGCACTGACGTTCCAGAGAAACTTTAAGCGATGTCTGGGATGTGACCTGAGGAAATAACTGCAGCCATTTGTGTACCACTGCCCTTTTATTAAATTCCCTAACCAAACATGCCCTATATAATATGCTTTGCTCAAAAGGCTGCCTTGGTTGAAGTCTATCCTTCTGAATAAATTACCCTGTGCGGAACAGCCAGTCACTCAGTCTCGCTCCCTAACGGATTCCTCAAAAGTAATTATGGGCTGAGCATATGGATTTTTCCATAGAACTTGATTTCTCATCATTGGTGGATTGGGTGATGTGTAATGGCCTGTTAACGCATGACAGATTTGCTTAATCACTCTCGTGCCTGTTGGGACATGAAAGAAGTTGCTTACAATCACAGATCAATCTCTGTGAAGGCGGCTGTGTCAGTGGAGCAAGACGTTTGCCCGCGACACATACTGTAAATAGAAAACATAGAAGGGATTGTTGGGTTGTTAAAGTTCAAAGCTTTGATGCTGATGCTGAAGCACAGACGAATTCTTTGTTCTCAGACTTTAAAATATTGCATTTTTCATTTGTTGTGCGTCAGCAATTGTCGCCCGACGCTGACAAGGTCATAGGTAGTTGTTTTATGTTGACGAGGCCCGATTCTCAATCGTCTGTTCTATACTAAATAAACATGTTTACACAGTTAACATGTTTATGAGTGTGTCAGATACATCACGCGTAACGCGCGATGGCGATCAGCAGGCCCCGGCCTGTGTGACGTGCCAGCTGTGCCGATAGTCACTTTGTGGTTTTATTTGTGACACTTCATTCTTGCAGACAGCCACTCATTCGTTGTGACAGGTGCTGAGGAGAAGGTTTCCAGAAAAAAAGGCCCTTCTTTACCACTAACATCACCAGTGTTTTGACAAGAATGCTTTTCTCGGCTGCCCCGAGCAGAGAGCTCATTTGATCGAAGTAGGTCTTTGCCTATCCTTTGACATCAGGTTTAGACGCGAGATCATATCCACATACGAAGGCGTGTTTAATTTAGGGTATGGCGTTGTTATTTTTGTTGTAAGTAAATAAGCGATGAATGGAAATCGTCCTGTTTGACAAAACAAAAAAAACAAAAAAACCCCCGCTACATCTGTTAAAGAGTAGCTTTCGGTCATTGTTAAAAGTGAACTGAAGCGAATCTGGGCGCTCGGAGCGTAGATTACATTCTTGTCTTTCCTCTCCTTCATTCCTTTTCTGCACTCCTGTTTACATTATATATTTTATTCTGCATTTTAAATGTATCTTTTATGGCCTGTTACAGCTTATGGTCACAGGTCTGTTTTGCGCTCATAGCCTTGCACCTTTCATTTAAACTGTGGCTTTTTGCATTACAGCCATGGGTTTCTCAACGGGAACACAAATCCGCTTTGTCAGAGAGGACATTTTCCCCCTTGCACAAAACTCATTTCAATTCCACATCATCCCATTACGCCTCCACATTGATTGAAACAGCCTCCATTTCCAGGGGTAGCTGATTTTTCTGTAGTCTGCATGTATGACAAGGCCAAAGCTTACGCTTGTATATGTGCACTATGCGACGGCACAGGTCCGAAACATCCAGTGACCATGGCAAATATAAATTCTGTAATGCATTAAAATATTTTCAGTAAGTGAAGAAAGCTAGAGAGCACTGTTGTCTCTGTTGCATGATAGTATTCATGCACTAAACTGTTATGTCACTCAGCTATTCCATGATACTCTGATACTGATCGTTAGTGCTGAGGTAGCGACTTTTACTGGGGCAAAACAAACAAGGTCAGATTATTTGCTCTTGGACGACCGTTAAAGGGTAATGAACTTTGCAGCTTTACCTTCCTCTTCATTATGGCGGGATAACTGATGCTTAACAGCACCAAAAAAAAAAAGAAAAGGAAAAAATGTTGGCTTAATTTATTCCGTGCTTGGTTCAGGAAGTATAATCATGTGGCTGATTTATCCCCGTGCCTCCACCAGCACCCTTGTTTGCTCAGACTCCCAATTTCTTCAAATGCCTGGCTGTGCTTAAACCCGACATTCTACTTCATTACTTTATCAGCCCTCCTGTCACTTCTTTTATCAGCCCACGCATGTCACTTCTAATGAAATAACGAGTCTTCACACTCTTGGCTACTCGTACACGGGTTTGGACATGCTTGCATTCGACAGCACAGAGTGTGTGTTTTGTGGTGGGGATGTGTTCAAGATCAAACATTTAGTTTTTGTTCATCTTGTGGCTCAATCCTCAAACACCGGCAATAACTCTTCCTCCTGCAGAACTCTTGGGTCCCAGGCTTGTTTTGGGAAGATGGATGGAGATTCATTTGGCTTCATTATAACGCCTGACTTATTTATAGCTTGCCTGCGCAGCGCCTCTTGGCCCGCTGTGGCCCGGTAAGGATGCTGGAGGCTGCACCGTTGATGAAACATTCCTGTGTCCAGGGGGTATTCTCTGAGGAGAGCACTGCTTGTTTAAGGGAGGGCGGTGGGGTGATAATACAAGAACCATGGGCAATGCCACTGAAATCTAATTCCACCAGCCCTGCCTAGCTACAGCATTCCTACTTAAAAGCTTTCCCTCAAGACTCGCGCTGTGGGGTGTTGGGCTTGGTTGTGATGCCACAAAGCCCAACGTCGTGAAAGAATGCGACGTGGTCTTGTCTTGTTCTGTGAAAGTAGTTTCCATAACAAACAAGAGAGGGGAAAGCTTGCTTAAAAATATTGAACCCCTAAAACACACTTAAATATTCCAGCTATGCACAGTTTGGAGTTCCACAGCACCAATCCCAAAACCTTTATCTGGATCTCCCGCTTTAGCCTTAGAGATTACTGCTTCACAACCCTGGAGCAGGGATGCTGTCTGCCTGGTAATTTGATGGCTAATCCCCTGCCTCTTCCCTACAAATCTCTTCCCTGATAAAGGGGTTGCCTCTACATTAGTAAACATGGGAGACTTGGCGGCCTTGGCTGACTGTTAGACAAGAGGACTGGTTGAGAAAGATGGAAGTATATGGATAACCAGTGATGGACGTCTTTACACTTTAAAGGAAAGCCCCTTTGCATCTTGTGCGATGAAATTAAACTTAAATATATGCCAAGTTGAACGTTTTTACCAGAGAAAGGACTTTAAACTAGCTGTTAGACCAATCTGTTTCATGCATCAGGTAAATAATGCATAACATAATTTTTGTACTTGTTGGTCAAAGTCTAAAACACACAAAAAAACTCCCTCTGCTTCAGTATCTCTTGAGGTTTGTGGTTTTAATGGTTGATGGGGAGCTGTGAAAATGTTTTGCTCTATAGAGAGATTCCATAAAAGTCATTGTTAATGCACATTCATTAGCCCTTTGACCCGAATACGTTATTCCAATGCTACTGCCACAACTAGACACGATGGCTCACTTAAAAGGAATTTGCTTCTTCAGATCTTACTTCACAGTATTACACTGGCCTGTATGGACTCGGTACGTGACCGAGCATTACTGATTGGAAGCTCGAGTGTTTCATTTGGTTTTAGCCTACATCCCCTGCATCATTTCGGCTTCCCGGCTCACTGTTTATCTCCTGTGATGGTGCATCAACAAAAAGCTAAGCCTGGGAATCAAAGCTGACGCCTTCAGCCTAAACACGCTCAGCCAAGTTTAACAAGACTTGGCAAGATAGCATTTAACTAGTCTATGGGATGACCTCATCATTGCGACTGCAACATTGGCTGTGATGGCTTTTCATTTGCTGACCTGACAGAAGCACTTTAGGCGTCAGGGTGGATCTGTTGAGATGACTGACAGGACCTGTCCCTGCGTGTCTTCTTGTATGTGGAACGTCCTGGTGTTCAGTTTAATCGTTGTCACGGAGTGAGATGACATGTCAGCAGAAATTTGGTGGGATCTCTGTTTTGAGCACTTTGCAAACAGTCTGAAATCACATCTAAACAAAGTGACTTCAGTAAAGGCCCCACATTGCGTGTCTTTTTTAGACCTCTTTGAACATCATGTATGTGTATTAGTGGCTAAAAAGATTGGTTAGACCGTGAAGTTTACTTGTTTTTTTAGCTTTTTTGTGTGTTTTCACCCATAAATGGCAATGATTAATTTTCTAGAGAATAAATCTATGGCACGTTTTTTTATACTTTATGTTCTACTGCACTCTACTTTATGTTTAATTCACTTTTCTTCTTGTCCCTTGTGCTCCTGTAACAAGTGAATTTTCCCAGTGTGGGATTAAATAAAGCCTATGTCAGCTTCAGAACAGTTCGCTACATTGGATGTATTTGTAAGTTGACACCGAATCTCTGAAGAAGCCCTTGTCTAATTATTATTTTTTTATGAAGTGGATTCTTACCGAACATTTGATTAGTCATTAAAATCGTCTGACTCACAGTCAGCCTGGATTTTCTCTAACTGGATGCGTCGATGAGGTCTGTAATCACACTGTGTGTACTGTGTGTGTCTTTTGTGTCAACGTCTTGTTAGTGAAGCTACAGAACAGTGACTCTACACTGGCGGTAATTGATAGTCTACGGGCTGTCTCAGCTGCAGGTAAATCCTATCTGTGTGGAAGGGGGTGGGGTAGAGGAGAGAGTATAAATAAGTCTTCCAAGGACTAAGGATTTCAGTATAACTAGAGGCAAAGGGTGCTGGTTGAAGAAGTGTTTAATATGGTAGAGGTATTTCCTTTGCAGACACTTAAAATTCTCTCCAGGATGGCACAGGCTTGAATTTACATTTCAGCTTTATCTTCCTGTGTTTCACAATATGTAATACCCCATGTTGTCTTTCTTTTGCATTTATTCCTTAAACTAGTGCATAAAAACAAAGTGCATATGCTTAAGTGTGGCTTTTTCCTCTCTTGAAACACTTCCATCACACTGGCAGTGAAAATGATTTCTGTGCTTTACCCAGAGAGATGGACCATAGAGAGAAAGCAAGATAGAGCAAGAAGGGGCCGAGGGCCAGAGAGAGATTCATAGGTAGTAATGAGGACGTTGGTGAAGTGCAGGTCGTCGTGTTGTGGCTCTGGCCTGTCAGTATAATGGACCTTACTAGTCAGTTGGCAATCGATTGTACTGCTCACGACCTCGGCCGCTTGTTGTTCTTCACTCTTCCTGTCTGTCAACCTGCCACCCAGAGATGGAGGACGAAGCAGAATCTTTTCCCAGACGACAGATGCCGTGTCCAGATACTTTCTCATTACCTGAAAGGTGGCCTGAGGAGAGGAAGGCAGGTCTATCTCCAAATTTCCATCTTAACACACTCTGAACAGAAAGCCAAGTACTATTGTAATTCATTATTACTATTGTAATTCATTTCTTTTTTCCCTGTGGCTACTAACCACCAAGCAGAATTCAGTTGGTTTGGGACTACAACTAATCATCTACTTTTATTATTATTATTTTTAATAACAAAAAATTTGGCAGTTAAAAAAAAAAAAAGCCAAGCAATGAACCTGAGGCATTGTTCTAATTTTATGAGCTAAATCAAGTTATGTTTTTTATTGTTTCTTGTTAAAGCACGTACAAAATTTAACTGATATATACTTATACTTGATACTTATATTTATATTATTAACTTCCTGGTTTTGTAGAATATGATTTTATCTACCCTGATACCTGTCGATATCTCAAATCATGTAGGAGATTATGTTAGATTAGAAACTTATTGGCAGACATGCCGGATTAGTTTAGAGCCTACATCTTCCTAATTTATAGCTCTAGAGCATAGTTATTTTCTACTAGCATTGTCCTCATTTGATGAACATCGTCCAAGCCGAGTCCCCGCTGCTCTTGCCCTTTATCGAATGGCTTCTGCCTATTCCACACTCATCTCTTTTACATTTTAAATCCTCCGGCCTCTGGAGAGCGATGGGGATATATGGTTCCATCTGCTCCAGCAGACTGGCTAGTGGCTCAGACAGAGAGAAAGAGACAGAGAAGAAGGCATGGTCAGGGAGAGAGACAGAGAGAGAGAGAGAGGAGGAAGCAGGGGGATGCAGAAACAGAGACTGACAGAAAGGCAGAACAGCTTATTAGAATCTGCCTCTTTTCACTCGTTAGACAGTAGCTGAGAGGATAGCCGTCTTGAATCGAAGGCAGGACACAAGTTGGACTAGGACCTCGGGGGATTTTGTTGTTTTTTTCCCCACATTTGCAATTGCAACTAACCCATGTTAAATCCGCCCAGTCTTAACTGTTTCAGTTTGGCCATGAGTCTCAGCTTTCCTTTGTGCAACACCTGGAGTTTTTGTTTCGGGGTAGAGCTCAGAATAGCATTTGTTTGTGTTCTTGTTTGTGCACCTGGTGTAAATGCCTGATTTTATACAAGGCGCTTTTCCCACTATGCCTCGAGTTAGTCTAACCACTCTTTGTGTCAACACAGGGTTTGTTCTTCTGTACCTCAGACCGCAGGGAATTGTTTTCCCTTTAACTCTCACATGCCCCAATGTAAGGATAAATGATAAATTATGTCAATGCACAGTTTCATCTGTGAGTTTTACCTTTGCGGACACAAAAGCTCATTCACTAGGCTGTTGTGTAAAAAAAAAAAAAAAAAAAAGTTCCAGACACAAAGATATTTATTACTTTTATGAAAAATTGCAAATCCAATAGTATCTGAAGTCCTGCATCATTTTCTTCTATATGATACACTAAAGTAAGAGTAAGAGAAGAAGCTTTGTAAATATCTGCCAGTCTCATATACCTCGACCTTAGTAGGCATCGTGGCAAACAATAACCAGAGTTGCTGTGCTGTCATCGAACACTAAGGCCACAGCTTCTTTCTCATGTCGGCCTCTGGAGGGTCCATGCCAGCCAAAGCACTTCACCCCCAGCGCTTTACAGTTACTAATCTGGGCTGACACCAAGCTGATTTACAATACCCCCTACCCCAAACAGTGACTGACTAGAGGTAATTGATTTAGAACAGCGGAGACGCCCGCTGAATAGTATGAAATCCTCAACAGCCTCCTCGTTACACCCTTCTACAAGCTTGGTCCCATATTCCCACCTTAGCGCCAAATGTGAAAGGAAAAAGAAAAAAATATATGCATTTAAAACTGAACACAAGAATACGCATTTTGTTTTTACAATATTTCCTTCTTAGAAAAAACGTCTGCTGTTTCTGGACACTGCAGTGCGTCCACATTATATCCACGGATTGAGCTGAACCTCAACAACTTCCTCTTGTTTGGCCAACTATTGATCTACGGAGCTCTATATTTACCAGTCTTTCGGCGCACATGCCTTCACTCTGTTTGTCTTTTGCCGGCGGAGACGAGGCTTTCTGCCCGGGGCGGGGGAGGGGGGATTGAAGTCCTCTGCCTGGTGCGAAGGGGTGGAGGAG
>VUQR01001675.1:9456-36837 GCA_015108515.1 Hemichromis elongatus | reverse complement strand
TTGGTGTTTTCTAAAATCAGGATCTATACAGATTTGTCAATACGCTGCACCCGAGGTCATATTTAAATTTCACATTAATAGTGCAGAAAAATGCACCTTTGTCAGTGCACTCAATCACCAAACTGATCATATATGCTAAGTATTGTTACTTGATTAAGCTGGCACTTTATACCAGGCTTTTGAACATAAAGGCCAAGCATTTGTTTCCCTAATAACCCTTCAGTTTGTTTGATAGCGAGGTTAATGTCTATCTGTATTTGTGGGGGTACACCAGAAACACCTATTAGTCCAAAACTGAGTGTTTTTCACTCGCTTGTATTGTTTAGAGCTTTGATTAATTCATTTATTCCATTCATTAGTTCTAACATGAAAGGCTTTTTGCTCTAGTAACGTTATTTTTTTTCCAGTACCACCAACCAGGCTGCTGTTTGTGTACAGCAGCACTGTTTTGCATGTAGATCACTTTTTGATCTTTCTGGTTTATTTATTTGGTAATTAAAACAGTCATTTGAGTGATTTTGATTTTGATAACCCAGTTTAGTGATACTAATTAAAGCATTGTTGTATTATGGCCAAATTCTGGTAAATAAGCAATACATCATGAGACAGTAACCCCAACCTTACATTTCTGGCGGCTTGCAGCAAAGAGCTATGCCTGACAGTTATGGCAGCACTTTCCACACATTGCCAGAGAGAAGAGAGCATGCGTTAAAGCCTTGTCAGGATATGAGTTTTGAATGTGATGTATCAAAGCATAAAGAGAGTGCAGCCCAACACTCGTAGTCAGTGGCTGAGAGAAGGATTTGCATAGGTAGGCTTGTGTGTTTTCCACCTCGTCCCTGCCATTGTTTTCATGTGACAACTGCCTGACAGCCAGGAAAATGGGACACAGGCAAAGAAAAAAGGTTGAGTCTGGATTTTGTCTCTCCAAGAAAAGAACTGACAAACCCAACAGTTTGATATCACCCTTCAGTGCTGGCTGCACTGACAGAGGAACACTAACTCTCGCAGTTCAAAAGTAAATGCCTCTGTCCTTTCAGTGGAGTGTGCTAGGGCCACCATTAACCCCATGTATAAGTCTGTGGTTCAGGGTCACCGCAGTGACGTGTGATTTTGTGATTGAATGCTCGGTGAGATCTGGATTAACGCTGGAGAGCTCTGAATTTGCCACAGTTTAGCCCGTGAGTCACAGGTCAACTATCGAAATTCAGGGGAAGCTTGTTTAAGAGGATTAATACGGGAAAAGCTCCATGAGGCCAGTTTCCACTGTTTTTCTGTTTATCCTTAAAAGTCCTTAAGATTTCTAAGATGCAGTGGTTTCCAACTGAAATCATTGTAGCAATGCACAAGCTTATGTCCTTTAATTTGAATCATGCGCACTGAACTATCTTAATACTGTCTGATCCTTCATCCGTGCAACAAAGTGAAAACCCTGACATCAGTCTGAATGCTACTGCAACAGGCAGATGTTAGCAGCAGCTCCTCTAAGACTGATCGCTGATAATCAGGGTTTGAGCATTCCTGCACACCACCCAAGCGCACGCTCATGCATGCTCAGGCATACGCTCTTAATGCTTATCGGGGTGGACTTGTTAACTCAAGTCTCTTGCCGCCACCTGCATGTGTGTCACATTCTGATGTTATAGATTATTGTGCCGTTGCAGTTGCTAAATCTTTTTTTCTGAAACTTGTTCCTGAAAATAACCAGGATGGAAAAAAAAAAAAAAATCGAATTCAAATGTCAGGTGATTTTGAGGACAAGAACAACATGAGGTTGGCTTCCCATCGACACTTTACTGGGCTGTAGTACATTTTATTGGTTTAAGGTCACTTTTTAGACAGTTATATGACCGTTATGTTGCTGTCACGTGGCATTTAAACAACACGACATTATCGCAAGAGCCAAAAATATCAGAACTTTTACTTTTTGTAAACACACTGTTATGTTTGTGTTAGCTGACACTTCGTATGGACGGCCGTTTTATTATATATCATATTTTTTTATCCTAAGTAATGGCAACGTTGTCTCAGCAGTTCTTTGAATCGGCCTTGCTGTTTATTTCATTTTAAACTTAAAAATGTATAATACAAAGCAAGACTTTAAATTAATATTACATTTCATGAGATTTTTAAATGTCATGTTAAAAGATTTCACTTTAAATGCTCAGAAATGGTTTGAAAACAAAGATATTTTTGGTAGAAATGACCTCAAATCAATAGGATTTACATATTTTCACAAAGGTCACTAGAAAATATTTCTGCATGTCAATCAATTATTCTGTGGTGCTTCACACCGTGGTAGTGGCTTTCTTCCACCCACCAGTTGAATTTAAATATGTGTAACATATGGTATGTATGCATGCGCACGCAACTGCCTGCAGGCTTGCTGTATCCTTTTATTGTAAAACTGCTGCATTGCATTGAAGAAAGCTCCTCTGTGGATATGTCCTCAAGCAAGGACACCACCACTTTCTCTCTCTCTCTCTCTCTCTCTCTCGCTCTCCCTCTCTCCCTCTCTCTCTCTCTCTAGCCAAGTGAGGGCAGGGTGTGATGATGTAGCAGGTGGATCTTCTTTTTCTACAAACAATTAGGGAGTTGTGCTAACCAGATACTGAACCTCCCCACATGCTTCTTTTCCAAAAAAAATTAAAATGTTATACTATAACAAAAAAAAAAAACAGACGGTAGTGGAAGCCATTGCTGGATTTCTCCCCAGCGTGTACTCAGAGATGGGAAGCTGGCGTCTCCTGTGTGTACACGGCGTAATGATTTACCCCTTTGTGCATGTCTCCATGGGGCAGTCTGCTCATCTGTGGTCTAGGTGTTCCCTACCTCCCTTTTTAATGACTCTGGAGATGAAACACGAGCTGACAGAGCTGCAATAGGGACATTGTGTCATGGTGCCGAAGCCAAGATTATGCACATCTGAGGCTGTAGATAAAGCATAAAGCATTGCAGTTGTTACGTAGAGCTAAGGTATGCACATTGCAGCATCACGCCAGCCTTGACAGGCTGTTGACACACTCTATTGTTGTATATACAATGGTGCTGAGTGTGTTGCCCTGTAAAACCCTAAAGGCAAACAGGAGAAATCACAGTTGGAGGTGTTCTCCAAGGTAGTGCAGTATCAAATCATAGCTGGTGCTCTCCAATTTTGGGGTATGCCAACCATTTGATAGCTAAACAGCCCAATTAACAGAAGTGTATTATTTTTTCTAGTGAGAAACTTTGTCGTGTTTTAAACTGTGTGTCAGGGTAAAGGTGAGAGCATGATACAGTGACAAGCACACAAAGACTAGACGTGTCTCTCATGACTGAGCTGCAGGTGTGCACAGCAACAATGCCTGCGTGGGTTTTGTCATGGTTGCTTTTGTGCGGGGAAAAGTGACACCGATAGATAGGCTCTCCCTCTCGTCTCCGCTTCTTTCCCTTGTCGGTAACTTATTTCCCTCACTCTGTCCCTTTCACCTCGTCTTCCTCAGGCTTGCCAAGTTTCGTCAAATCCCCTGAGGATCAGACGGGCATCTCGGGCGGAGTCGCGTCGTTTGTGTGCCAAGCCACAGGGGAGCCGAAACCAAGAATCACCTGGATGAAGAAAGGCAAGAAAGTCAGCTCCCAGCGCTTTGAGGTGGGCACTCATGCGTGACTTTCACATCTCTAAGCACCTTTGCATGTACAAACATAATGCAGGCAGGAGCAAACGCAGCACGTGATACAACTTCACAGATGTGGGGCTCAGACCGCGTTTATAACCTCTCATTGAGACCAGACGCATCAACACATGCGTGCGGACTTGCAGCATTCACACAAATGACACATTCACACAGGACACACAATGGCTTGCCCTGTTATTGAGCATCACACCGACTCTTCAGTTCTCCAAGGGAACCTAGACAATCTTCCTTTCTCTTTAATCTCCCTCCATCTTGATTTATATAGTCTGTTTCATCTCTGTCTGTTTTTTCACACGCTTTCCTCCCGTGTCCCCCAGCTACACCATCTCTGGGCACGCACCACTGTAATGTATGTGATGTATTTCCCCTCCCACTTGTGCTCCCCTTTGAAGAGGAGGGGAAACTTTAGTTGGGGATTCTCGCCGTTTCTGGCCACCCTACCTCTGTGACATTACATAACTGTGGTACCTGGGGAGGTTTATACTTCTGCAGTTCTGTGTCAGTGTTTTTAGACATGACCTCAGCTTATTTTCACTTTTGATTAACAGGGGATTGAAGCGAGACATGGAAACTAGTAAAAGAAAACAAAAGGCAAATAAAAAATGCTTTACCTCCCACATTAGGAAAAAAAAATCAACTAATCTGCATGTAGGAATTTATGTTGTTTATATGGCATAATAAAGAGAGTGTAATATCAAGGCCACTAAAAATGGAGTTCCTGCATATTTCCTGTGGGTTTTTTTTTTCTAGGTGATTGAATTTGACGACGGTTCGGGCTCTGTACTGCGGATCCAGCCACTGCGCACGCACAGAGACGAAGCCATCTACGAGTGCACGGCCACTAACAGCGCCGGCGAGATCAACACCAGTGCCAAGCTTACAGTGCTTGAAGGTAAGATAAGTCTCCTGCTTTTTCCACTCGGTTTGTCTCTCCGCACATGCTTTCACTGTGGTCCTTTTCTTCCTGCTGCCGGTGGCTTTCAAATCTTTTATGTCAGTATATAAGTAAACAGGCACGTTTGCCTTAATAATTCATACATATAAACTTGGTGGAATACCTGGTATTGCTATTGCCAAGGAGGAACAGCAGTGTCTTAATTTACAAGGTTAAACATTTTTTTTAAATAAGCTAGTGGCTCAGCAAATGTGTGGGCTGCAATCTTTAGCTTATGTTTTTATATATTTTGAGAAATGTTTACTTATTTTAGATATTATGCAAGATCTTTCAGCTGGTCGCTTAGATTTGAGTGCTTTTTAAAAACAAGGCCATAATCAACTAAACAAGCAGCTGTAAATGCAGCCTGATGTGAACATATATGACTTATATGAACCTTTAGAAATCAATAATTCTCTGCCTGTCCACATAACTTCAAGAAAAAATTCTTTACGGGCATATAAATAATGTTTGAGTGGTTTGCGCATGTACAAGCACCCTCAGTGCCTGCAGGCTAGTTTGACCTTCATGGACCTCTTTTCCTTTTTTTGCCTTTAGAGTTAATGTATGTATATGTGCAATGTATATGGACAGAGGTTCTCCGCCTCTTCTCGTGCAGCCTTCCATACCACTGAGCGTAGAGGCGCGAATTTCTTCTTTAATTGATTGTAATTTTGTCATGTGGCAGCTAGTCACCACAGGAGTTGATTTCATTACAAACTTTAAAGGAAAGGAGAAAAAAAAAAGCTCCAGAGCTAGCCACAGGGAGGATTAAGGCCGTCTATCGCCATTACACCGGCATTAAAGCAGATCCCCTCTCATTCAAAATCAGCCTTTCCATCCCCAGTTTGAATCCCATCTTTCTTACACCCACCCTTCCTTTTTTCTTTTTCTTTTTTTCTCTGTCCACGCTGATTTGGTGATATCATCGGCTGGGCTTGCATAATCTTCCCGTAGGGACTTTTCTTCAGTACAAAGAAAGGTTTTCTTTTTACCCCTCTTTTGCACTATATCACGAAGAATGCTATTTCGTAAACAAATAAGTTTATGCGGGCAATGTGACGTGAAACTCAAATGAATCAGATTAGATTAATCATAGTCTTTGTGTACGGGGCAAGTTTGGAGTCCCTCAGTCAGTAAAACAAGGAAAAAGATCTTACTCGACAGTGAGCAGCTGTTTATGCCAGCAGACTTACTTTACATGAACGCATCTTCTATCTGTCTTCTGTCTTTCCTCTACGGTGCATGCCATATGATGCTTTTATCTATTAAGCTGTACTGATACATATTTACTGCACACATTTTTTACCACTAAGTAGTAGCCAGACCTTAAACTACGACTGTGTTACCTTGTGAGGGAACTTGATTCTCATGAGATTGGCAATAATTATAATCAAGAGGGAATACGCTGTGCCAGGCTTCAAGCTGTGAACTTGCAGCCAAACCACACGCTGTCCTATAAAAATCTAATGGCCAACAGTCACAGCTGAGGTGTTTGAGTTGTGAAAATATACATATATCGTCTGATCACCTGCCAAGTTGTTTTTTTTTTGTTTTTTTTTAATTCCTCTCATCTGCTATTTTTTGTTTCAAAGATGGCAAGCATCGTCTAATGACATGCTAACTTCATACTAGACTGACTGGTTGGGAGCTTTTATAGACTCAAACTGCATCTTCTTTCTCCTCTTCACCACTTTATGTCCTTTTGAAGTTCGGATCCAATCAGTTGCCAAGTGTTTTTCTAATTACTGCTATTTTCCAAAGACTACTTCCCGTTCTGTGTAATCGAGGGTTTCAGGAAAAGTCTTTGAATCACAATGAAGTCAAAAGTGTCCTTTATACACTGCTCGTTTTTTGAAGTTGACTATTTCTACTTACTTATGTCTACATTCAATATATATTGTTATATTAAACTGAGGGAAAGTGTTTGGAAGTGCTATTGTTATCATATCAATGAAATAGCAATACCTGAGTTGTCACTTCTCTGCAGGGTTGGACCAGTTTTGGCTCATTGTTTTAGTTGCACAAAGCAAAACAATACAAGAACATAAAAAACAGGTCCTGTCAGTCTACATACTGATGCAAGCCCCATCTACTTACCTGCCCAAGGTGAGATGGCAGACAGCCAAAGTAAACAAGTCTTTGTCAAAATTTTGACCGAGCAGACACAAATACATTTTTATTTTGGAACGTGTACTCCAGCAGGATTATCAGGAGTCGGTTTGTTTGTGTTGGAGCTGAGCAACCTCTGCCAAACACACGAGGACAGCTGTTCAAGTAAATAAAGTTGCTGTAATATTGTTTTTGAACTTTTCTGTCCATTCTTGTTCAAAAAAAACAAAAAACAAAAATCAAACAGATTGAACTAAGAAGGAAGTGAAGTCTCATTGTTAGAATTTCTGTATTTATTTACAGTAGGCCAGAAGGACTCTGGCCAAAATAACATGTCTGGTGGGCAGAGTCTCCCAGCCCATGCATGTAAATGTTGCTGAACTGCAGAGCTGCTTCGGTGAGAGACTGCTGCATCCTAGATGCAGACTGCACAATCAAAACTGCTCCCAACAAACATAGATGTTTACATCAGCACTGCAATTTGCACTAGTCAACTGAACAACTACTACTTTTATAACTTGCACATTATTTTTTTCTAGTATATATACACACACACACTCATTGGAACTTTTTCTAAATATTCTTAATTATTTAAACATCTTCCAGTACCCTGCTCTGTGTGCTCACTACATTTTATCTTTTTTCTCTGTAATAATTTGGTGTGTTTCTCTTCTGTGTCCTGTTCTGTTTGTATATGTGCTTTTTTCTTTTTTTGCTGCTGTTACAACCAAATTCCCCCCTTGTGGGACTATTAAAGGACTATTCTATTCTATTTATTAGTTAGATGCCATCTAGTCACCACTGGTGTTTAGCATGACTGATTTGTGAACAAGCCATCTCGAAAAAGTCGTTCTCTACTTTTTCACAAAATCTGTCAAACACCAGAGCCACACATCGCGTTTAAATAAAGAACTCCTGAAATCTACTCCCCCCGAAGCCTTACGATGAGCTGACTGTTCATACAAACACACATGCACAGATATTCACTGACAAACACACGCTCAGAACAAACACGCATTCCCTTACAGAGCAATGACGTCAGCTCCACTCTATTTTTAGACTATTGTTTGTAGCCTAGTGATATATCAAGTTCATATCAGCAGCACAAGAAAACATTGGGGCAGCACCAAACAGATGGAGACTAATGACCCTCGCTTTTAATGGGCCAGGAGTAGCCTGAAGGTTTGAAACCTGGGTGTCACATCAGAATATACATAGCCTTTTCACTTCGAGACCAAATCATAATGTCTGGGGAAAGTAACAGTGAAGGCGTCTGTAATCACAATTCTTTGTGGTGTCGTCGAGCAAGGCACAGAACCAGCAGAGCTACTCGGTAAATGTGCTGTTGCAAACGTGTCGGGTTTGTTTGTCCTCACTGGCCAAGAAACAAACAAAACAACGACAATGTTGAAATAAAGTCTTTATGAGCGAAACCGTCCTGTTTCTGCTTTCCACTACGAGGAAGCTCACACTCTCCGCATGACTTCAAGTGCCTGTGACTTTGCATCCCACGAAGCTGCCGTAGTGCTATGAGCATCCCCATTCAGAGAGGCAGCGAGAACGGTGAAGTCATTATAGCTATAAGTCGATCTGGATTATAGGTTTTAGTGGAGCAAAGGAAGGTCGAGCATTAATTATGATTACTTCATATACTGGCTCTTTATTTTGTTATGCCAGTCATGCAAAATATGGATTATGACAGTCGTGCCAGAGCAGCTTTACACCTGCTTTCAGTGTTGGCAGAGGAACACAGCGCTGCGTTATGCACCAAGGTTCAACAGTTCATTATTGTCTGGATCACTTGCTGTGATCTTTTTGTGTGTTTATTTTGTGTCAGTAGTAACAGCTTCCTGTGGCACCACGAGATACTTCAACAGGTCCCTTAAAGGATTTTTTTATTCCATGTATTATTATTATTATTATTTTTTTGAGTAGAAAAACCTTCTGTTAGTCCGACTGTTTGTGAGTAAGATCTAACAGAAACTATCGAGCAAAATGCAATGAAACTTGGTGAGGACGTGTAGCACTGGTAACAGAAGGACTCGGGCTATTTAAAAATGGCCTGATAAGCCATTACCTTAAAGTTACCCTCACTGGCAGTCACTTTTTGTGACTATTACTCAACTTTGTATAAAAATTCAAGACGTCATGAGAGTTATTTCATTTTATGCCGGACTTGTTCTTGGAGATCTGCGCACAGATGTTATGTAATCGGATACTCACCTGTGGGGAGTTGCAAAGGCACGTTTTAACACTAGCCAAGTCGGGCTTTAGCACTTTTGCAGTCATGAGTCTCGAGTCGCTCTGTAATTCTGTCACGCTGTAACAGCCCCGCTCTTTGTTCGTCGCAGTTCTCACGCCCCTGCTCGAGGGGTCACACCACTGAGACTCACACACGGGCCCAAAGTCAGCTTAGCCATTCTTCATTTTGTATGTGCAGGGGACACACACACACACACACGGGTGCATAATAAAAAGTACAAAACTGCCACACTTTCATAAGTCAGCTTGTAGGGATTCTTTACTATAAGTCTTCTTTTTTTTACTGCAAAGTTTTGAACAATTGCCTTCCATCTAAAATTTCATTTTTATGCGTACACATATTTATATGTGTGTGTGTGTGTGTGTGTGTGTGTGTGTGTGTGTGTGTGTGTGTGTGTGAAACCTATATGGATAAATGATGATGCAGACATTACTAGGAAAGCTGTGATTGGGAAATACAGTTTTTCTCGAACCCTTACTCATTTATATTTCATGTTTTTCTGTCTCTACCCACTCCTCTGGTCTGTCTCGCTGCCTGCTCTGCGTCACTGTCGTGGACAGTGCGGTGGCAAATTGAAGTTGTAGTGAGGCAGTAGATGACCAAGAGAAACAATGACTCATTACATGGGTAACGATGCCAGTGGTCTGACCTTGAGCGCCACCTCCCCCCCCCCTCCATTGAATTGAACTGCCCCAGTAAATGTCCAGGTAAATGGTGCTTGTCTCTGTGATGTATGAAATAAACTACTGCCGTCCAGAAAAGACATCTCGGCTGACAACATCAGTCTTAAATGCAGCGTCACCGCCACTTCTCCATGTCAAGGTGACAAATCATATTTATCACCGCTAACATTAGATGAAATTTAAAATGCAATGACTCAGATTAAGAAAGGACTAAGGCGGTGTCAGAATCATGTCATGACAAAATTGATAAAAAACAATTTGTGTCGTCGCAACTGTATGTTGACAAGTTTTGTCCAAAACCAACACCAAATTCTGATGAAATCACCTCGAGCAAAAGCCTTAAAAGTGCTTTACTTTAATTGGTTTCCGTCAGCTACCAGGGACCTGCAACATTCCCAAGGTCTGGGAAAAGCCTACAGCAGTGGTCTCATTTTACAGTAACATTTAATTAGAGGTCGGTTGTCACAGATCCTCAGATACTAATGCTGTCTTTTGTTTCCTGTTTTTTTGGCATATATAAGTGCTGACAGTCCCTCCATATTAGCACTGTAATTCATTTTTAAGCATGAAGAAAACCTTTTGTAGTTATTTGTATTAATCAGAAACTGCATCAAACCAAAGTAAGTTGAGAATAACGCCTTTCTGCTTTTAGATAACGGGATTAGTTTAAGCGAAATTTCTCCAGCATAAAAACCCTCAAACGAACTAAAACGCCAAACTGATATCTGTAGTTCTTCCCGTGACTGCATGAGCTGAAACTGAAGGTACATCCTGTTGCTTTTTTTTTTTTTTCCTGTGCTGTGCTGGAGAACATTTTCCTGTCCTTTGGGAGAGAGCAGACAGGTCTTAAAGGAAAGGAGGAATGTTATCAAATGGTACCATATCAAAAGCCCTGTCATTACCAGAATCTTCCACTGTCAGAGTGTGAATTAGAAAGGGTCCCTTTCAAACCACAAGTTTTTTTTGAAGTTCCCTGGTAACTCATTTCTGAACATGCAATATCACGAAAAAATGTAATTTTTGGAAAGGTCAAGCGAGTAATATGCAAAGACTTGGAGTTTCTGTAGTTGATAAAAAAAAAAAGAAAAAGAAAAAAAAAAGTAGTTCCTTCCTTGGTGAAAACATGCCAAACATCAAACTTTGGAGTGATGTAGCTCTGTGTAATATTAATAGAGTTTTGCCCTTTGAGTCAATTTTATGCCTCTCTAATCTTAAGATGGAGAAGGGAGACCATAATTATACAGCAGTGTTGATTTAGAAAGTATAATTCAGTACAGTGTCCCAGGTTTACAGCGTCGACTGCGTTTAGTGCTTCTGTGTTTGGTGGCAGTAAACAAATTACGGACTCGCTGGTTAGAAAGAGCTTTATTTGCTTGCCATGCATTATAGTCCCTTGTGCAGAGGCAGAAAATGACTGCGACACAATGCCGGTAATAAATATCTCAGGAGCCAGGCGAGTGCGGACAACAAACCTGACTGGATAAACAGCATAGAAATCTCATTGCGCCTCTTCCCAGGCAAGATAAATACATACAGGAGCTATATGGGAATGATTTTAATACCGAACCCTGCTCCTCCAACAACTTAATGCTCTCCTTTCCTTTGCTATTCAGATCACCCACAATGACCAAAATAAACCAGTTTTGTGTAGCTGCGATTTCCCACATTACTTCTTCACTCTCTGTGATTCTCTTTTTTTCATTACTGGTGGGTTTCTCCTACCATTTAAAGCGTCATCTCCAGACCTTCTTCGAAAGGGTGAGTGGTCAGTTCATATTTAATATCGCATGTCATAGGATGAAAAAAAGAATAGAGTAGCACAGACCTGCATGCACGCATTATCGTCCAGGGACATGCTCCCACTCACACTGATCTACAGGTGCCTCCCATCCTCACCTACCTACACATGCACACAAACACTCGCGCACACAGTCACGCACACATGCATCTGATGTATTCTTGTGGTCCATTGTGACAGTCTGTGTCACAGATTTAATTTCTCCCACCATCTGCTGGCTCGAGGCCCAGCATCATAGATCATATCCAGTCTGACAGAAACAAACTGCATCTGTCTATGCATGCTTCTCCCAAGGACTTGCACAATATGGCGGGGTGGAGTAGCTCTCCTGGCCACCCAATCTGCATCCTTGCACCCTTGCTTCCAAGGACTTGGAGATCAGAAGTAGGACAAGTCGATTTTTAGAGTTAAAACATGTTTATCCTGCTTGTTCTTAAAGAAGACGTCAGGAAATTAAGAAGAAAACTCACACGTCTACTACCACATCCCAATTTTCCTCAGCCAGCCTTGTCCAGTGCAGAGGAATAACAGTTGATGAATTGCTATGGATTTATACGGGTGCAAGTAAACTTTAAGAATTACGATTTGTTTGTGTGATCAATCATATAAAAAAGTTCTGAAAAAGTTATTATCTTCAGTCTTGTTGTAAATACATTGGGATATGTACCAATTAAATCGACATTGATTAATCCGTCTATTCCGTGAAATTTATTTGACACTGGACTCAATATTTTATGTTACATGCAAGACATCTGGATGGAGTCATTTTTGCTTTGAGGCAGCCTTTAATCATCTGTACTTGTCCATCAATTGCTCTGTGCTTTTGGCAAGCTGTATCTGCAATGTCTGGTATGTCTGCACCATCATTACTGATCTTGTCTATGCCCTCAGGGGATGGAGAGAGAGAGAAAGGTGGCAGAGTCTAGCATGGAGAACCAGACAAGTCAGACATTTATTACTAACAAAACGATGTTTTGTGTTTTTTTTTTGTTTTCTTTTTGCTGTGCAGTTAAGTGAATTTCGCCTGTTCTTTAAAAGTCACCTGCTGCTTCATTACAGCTTTTGTCTGCTTTCCACCACTTTCTTCAGCATAGAAAGCATATCATTTCATGTTAAAACCCCCAAACACAGCTGCAGACTGGCCTAATGACTCTAGAGCGAATTTACATTTCTCTAATTTACTTCACAACTTCAACCGCGCAGCTAAAAAACTTTGACATCATGAAAGATGTTAAGAAAAGGCTAATGATGGATGAATTTAGCTCATTTCAAAGTGTGTTTCAGTACATATGAGCTTTGCAGTTTCTTCCAAAGAACACATTTGCTCAACTTCTGAGCTCAAGAAAGCAGGAAAAAGAAACCGGCTAAACAAGTTCAGGCATCAAAGCTCCGTTTCTCTTGGCTTAAACCTGTTTTAACCAATATAATGACTTTTGTTGTTTCTTGTGTAGATAATTATACAAGGTAGGCACGGTAATCATAACACTGCACTGCAATAAATACTGCTACTTTAGAGATGATGCTGAGAGAAAAAAAATCCCAGGACCATCTCATAGTATAATATGTGTAGACACCAGACTACAAACAGTAGTCATAAAACATCATTAATTTCTCAGTATTTGTTCCACCGCTGCCACACTGGGTTGCACAGTCCTCTGTTTTCTTGTGTCATAGCTTGTACATTGAAACTTTGTTGCATCTGGCTGCTGCCACAAGACCACAGCTGTAATCTGTCACTGTATTAAACATGAAGTTATGGCCTTTCATGATTGTCAGGATGGATTGCACTTCTCATCTGGACATTTTCCCCTGGATTTCAGAAGATATTGGAGATGTGACAAGACATGAACATCCGTTTACGTCTGGGTATTGTCAAGAACAGACAGGGATATCTGTGAATTGTCATCTTTTATTAAATATCTGCCACAAACAGCTGCAGCTGGCCTTTATCATTCAATTACAGACTTGTAGGACCACAGCCATAGTGAATTGGGTAATTTCCCACCCTGCTTCCTGGATTACTAGAATGTACGTATAAGCATTTTTTTAGTTTTTATTGTAATGTCATATCTCAGGCTAAACTAGTTTAAAAAAAAAAAAACAGAAGGGAGTTTCACATGAAAAATGTGAGAGTAATATTTGTAGGGTGTTTCTCTGAATATAAATAAAGGTTGATGAAAACTGTCACTCACAAATCTGCCCCTGCATCAAATTGATATTTGAAGGGTCAAATGCAAGTTAATAGGTACTTATACCCAGGAGCTCTGAGCCCGGCAAATACCTATAGTGTAATTTTGCATCAAATCAATTTACTCATTGCTTTATGCTGATCTTTGTGTTTTAATAAAAAAAAAAAAAAAGTGTTTTATGCTTGGAAAAGTTCAAAATCTCAGCCAAGCTTGCTGGCCTTCTGCGTTGGGCTTTTTTCACCTTATAAAAGCTGATAAAAGTCTCCGCTGTATTTAATATCCTCTCCTTGTCAGGGAGAAAGCATAGCACTAAATTGTAAATTAGATATGGGCCGAAATTATTACATGGGGTTTACTGACATTATGTCGACCTTGGAGCAGAATTGCTTTTGATTTCTTAGATTTCTAACAAATATTTCATATAACAATTCCTACTTCATAACTGTATATTTTGTTGGTTGCTTTAGTATAAATGGGGTCATCCAAACGCTTTGATGTTGTTGACAGTGAAAGCTGCTTGTGTCTGTCTTTGTCTGTCTGTGAGTCATACAAAACCAATGATTAGACAACACACAGACACCAACGGGGGAAAAAAAAGAAAATCCTTCTACAATGCAAAGCAAGTAACAATCTAATGTAAAAAGCTTGAAAATTGATTTACTTTTATGGTCTATTTTAGCCCGCAGTTGTTGGGAGAGTTGCTTTGAAGTACGTTCAGCAGTGGGTCTAAAGGTTTAGTCTTCTCATTTATTTAGTACAGTTTACCTTAAAAATAATTTACAAAAAAAAAACCATAATTTGAAGAAAATGTGACCTAACTTTTTATTTCTTTTGCAAAAACTGCATTTTGTGCTAATGTGTGTTTCTGTATTCTCTATCGAAATACCAGTGAAACCACACAGTCCATCTTTTTAAAGACTAAACTGATGTTTTCCTTTCCTTTAACTTCCTAACCACATCCTGGGTCTTTACCACTGCGTATACCAAGAGCCAAGTCCACCTTATAGCTCTGTAAGCCAATGAGTCAACATCCCCCCAGGCCCTGACTGGCTATGGATGGATGGGCCTACTGCTTGTCAGGGGGTCTAATACCTACACTCAATGAGCTGGCTAATGGGAGTCCTTTCACCCTGACCTCTTTTCCTCACACATTTACACACCGAGCCCTCTTGGCTTATCCACTGGGCCTCACAAGGCAGAGGCGAAAGGCTCGACTCACTATCAGCCTTATAGGCTGGTAAGCGTCACATTTTCCCCATGTTTAAGAGGAATAGTCCCATTTTGGCACAGTCCCATTTGCCTCTATGCTCCTAAGCTGTGTTTTTCAAGGTTGTAGTTTATTGGTCTGCTTGCTGATGTCAAAGGCTCCATTGGTTTTGCATGCATTACATCTCTGTCTATATTTTTAACCTGTTTTGCAAGGAACGGATCACTGAACATGCATGCGCAGTTATAGGTGTTCCTGCCACTCAGTGTTAGGACATGTTCACAGCAAATAGTCAGAAGGGCTTAACGCGTTATTTAATGATTCCCGGGGTAAACTTATGTTTTTTCCTCATTGTTGACGTGGTACTTCTTGATGCTGTAAAGGCTGGTGTTTAAACTAGCTTACAAGGAATGGTTAGATGGTGTATCAGTTAGTCTAGGCATGAAAATGTGTGAATCTAATTGACCTTAAAACACTGCTATCTTCAGGAAAACTGGGCATCTGCAGAACTGTTACCAGCTGTCAAACAGTTTGCAGCGGAAGGTCATGTTTGTCTTGGTTCTCGCTGCTGTTGACAATTAAAATTACTGCAGTTTTTCATCTGCTGTGGTTTGCAGTTAACGGGTTGTGTTTTTGAGCGCTTTAAGAAATACATTGTTGCCTTTTTAACGTTTATTAGACGGGATGATGTGGAGAGCTGACAGGAAAGCAGGGAGAGAGTGCAGGAGAACGACACACGCCTGGTATCGGACTCAAACCGGGGCTTACGGCATATGGGTCGCCCGCTCGACCAGGTGAACCATAGCGGCGCCTCATATTTGAGCACTTCTGCAAACCTCTACATAATCAATGTTGAAGCTGTCGACATTGACTCACAGACTCTGTGTATTATTCATTATCTCTGAGAGAGAGAATAAGTAAAGGCTGTCACAGGAGCCCAGTCAGTGAGGATTTAATTAACAGAACCTGCCACATTCCACTACATCCACTGCCTTTCTCAGAACTCATAAAAGCCATTCCTATCTGCGATAATTACACTAAACATGCCACAATAAAGCTCTGCCGATGATTAATTTGAGGAGTGGAGAGGATCAATTAATTCATTTATTTGCAAACCGTTGCGCTGCTTCTTTTTGTACAGCGATTTCATTTACCGTCACGCTTTCTGATTTTTGATCCTGTCCTTGTTTTTCTTTCCCGTGACACCTGGAGGAATAGCCTGTCTTATTAGCCGCATCGCATTACTGCAGACATTTACCACGAGCCCTCAGGTTTTTCCATCTTAGAGGCAGTTACATTAAAATAAGTAGTAAACCACAAACCGTGTAGTCTGTAATACCATAATCTCAAGGGTCTTCAATCAAACTCCTGTTAGTAGGACCACAAGGCAAGAGGAAGAGCTGTAATATCAAAATGAAAGCCTACAGCTGTGCTACTCGTATAGCACAGTTAATGGAGGATGTGATTCTGTGCAGCAGAGCTTGTCCCAGAAGGTGACTCGGTCAGCATAACCATGTGAAATCAGAAGACCACCCCTGGGTTGCAGTAATGGGTCAGAGGCCAGGGTGATGTACTAACTGGTGCGCCGCAGCATAAATAACAGGCACGGGGCATCTGGCAGGGCCGTTGATCATACTGACGACAGTGGAAGTATGATATCAGATGGGAGAAAGAGGGAGAAGTAGAGATAAATAGGGAAGTGGAGAGGGAGATGATAAAAAGAGAGTGAGGGAAGGAAGGAGTGGAAGGAGTTTGGGGGGAATTAGATGACTGTTATTGATTATCTGCCTGTAGGCGAGGAAGTAAGGCCAAATGTTCTGCTCAGCCAGACAAAAAAGTGTATTATTTCAAAGGTCACGGCATGCATTACAGTCTTTTTACTTCGAGTACAGTTGGATAAACAGCAGAATAACTACGCAGTGATGTACTGCCACTAGCATGTAGTGTATTAGCGTGCAATAGCAACCACGTTTGCGCTGTTTTTGTTATGGCTGTATTTTTGTGATGGTCCGTTGAATGCAGGTGTGTCTGTCATGCAGCTCACATGGCCTAAGGGACTGTTTGTTTGATGCGCTGCTATCTCCATAGCAACTGCCCTAACACCTGGTGTAAGAGATAGCTTACTAGGGCCAACTGGCTTGACAACATGTGGATTTCAATGGATATTTCAGTGCACGTTGTATAGATTTCCCACCCCTCGGAGGCCAACTATAGTAGCAAATGTAGTAAACCGACTTATCTGTCAGTCTAGTAGTCGTGTAACGAACTGCAGCGTCACTAGTCACACCATCCATTTGTGATAAAGAATTTGTTTGGATATACTTTGCATCCTGTTTTCTTTGTTGTTTCTTTCTTTTCCATTGAGATTTTCACCATTTTCATGTCATTACAACAGTATTACATCAATAGCCTCCTTTGATGTTGGGGTGTGCCGTGTCACCCCTACCGAGGAGACCTCTACAGTGGGAGCTCTGCCAGCTAGTATTCCTCTGAAGTGCAGGAAAGCCCTGCTCACGTGCCCTCTGTGGCACAACATGTGAGAAAACGCCGTATCCTGACATTGTGTCATTTTGCACGTCAAAAGAACAAGAGTAGTTACAAATTAGTCACCGCCTATTTGTCACCATATTTCACACTCCCATTCCTATCACACACAAGGTCAAAGTCTACTAAACAGCAGGCGATGTTAATAAGCGACAGCTGTGGGAGCGTGTTGTTGCTCTGACTTAAAATGCTGCTATCTCCAGATTTCTGTCCATTACTAGTTTCCAGCAGAGCGCGTGACGTTTGCAGTTTTCTGTTTTCATGGTGGGCTTAAAAACATTATCTGCATCCTGCTATTCACAGAGCTCTTTCAGCTGAACTTGTGCTTGTTTGGCTTTCTGTCTGGCGCTGACACCTCGCTCACACTTCCATGTCTGAGGCAGATGCAAATGTCTGTCTCGTGTCTGTTGATGTTCTTGGCTGAAAACAGCTGGAGGCCATGTGCTTTGTTTCTGCCGACTGCTCATCTGCCTTTCGGTGCCAAATTGACTCAAGACTAGTTGAGACATCGACAACAGTCTCCGCAATATATTTAGTTTCACCCACAGGTTGGGCTGCCAGAAAGGTGAACAATTAAGAAAAGAAGTGAAAAGTGGGAACATTTGAGATGATAATCTTTCCAGTGTTCGCGTCGAACAAATAATATATTAAAATAGATTCCTTTGTCAGACATTTAGCCGCCACTTAAGAGTTAAAAGCTACAAATTTGAACACTGAAAAATGAAAAAGCTAAAACGTCCTTTGTGTTCTCTGTAAAGGCAGAGCAGTGATGTATGCTCAGAAAGGGTAGATTTTAGAGCAGTAATATTTCATGAGGCAAGTGGCTGTGTGGCTGCCACTGTGGTCTTTTGGTTCGCACTATCAAAGCAGACATCACCTTTAATTGTTGTCATCCATCACTTGGCAAACAGGCACACGTGGAGATCATAAAGCCTTAGATTTCTTTTTCTGAGGCGAGACGGGCTCAGATCTATGAAATGAGTACCTTTGGAAAGGCGCACCCTTTAACCTTACTTACTTAAGGCAAACAATTATGCTGAACTTGATTAACTATTCATACAGTACACGCTGACGTAATTCCCGATCACGCTATGGTAATGGTTTTTGATAACTGTATATTATTTTCAAAGGGGCCTTTCTTTTCTTTTATGTAATCCTCAAAATATTAATAGCAGCACATTGTACACTTAGGGCTGTAGGGAGGAAGATACCAGGGCATACAGAAATGGAAATGAGGCAGACATTCGAGTCTCGTATCTGGTGCCACTATGTCAGGGCTCCCCTCTTACAAAGGAAGTGGGGTGTCTGGAGTGTTTTCCCCCATTGAGATTAGTATGTTTTGGTTGTGGGAAAAACGCTGGCTGACGTTAGCACGGGATTGAGCTCCAGCAGCCTCCCAGTGGGACAAGAGGACAGGGATGGGTCTCTTTCAGCAGGGCTCTGATTAGACCCATCGCCCTAGCTGCCACGCTCCACTCGCACTGGTAATTGGAGCTGGCAGGAGGTTGGCATGCAACCCTCCCCTGCTCCCTCCTCTTCTCCTCCTTTCCCCAGTCCCTTTTTAGTTTTTTTTTTCCTCCTCATCTCTCATCGAAATCTTACTTCACCTGCCTATGGTTGTCGCAGAGGCATTCCTCCTTGACACGAGTGTTTATGATTACGGTTTTCTTAATTTGACTAATTAACATAGTAGTAGTTCCTCTTCTCTTAATAAATTATTTCTCCAGTGTTTCTGCTCGCCTTTTGTGTATAATCAAAGCTCCCACTGCTATTCTAATTGAGCGGTACGATCGCAAAACCCACATTAAGTGTTCCCCTTCTGCCCGTTCTGCATTTTACTGCGCTGCGATAACCACTGCGGACTAAGTTCGTCCGCTAAGCTTCTCACATTGCAGTATGACTCTGTGCGTGATAAACTGCTGTTGAGAGAACAATGGGCCTATTTATTATCGCAACATGGAAGAACCTGTTCACGCTTACCTAGATTTGCATGTTGTACCCGCCTGACACCGCCTCTGGCCCTACTCATTGCAAATCCAGGGCGTTTCTACTGGTTTTTGTTGTTAACTCTGTCACAGAAACACTTTGCAAGTGAAACAAAAGTTCCAGTAAATACTGCCGGTTTCAAAACTCTTCAGTATGCAGCACTGTATTAGATCAGTGGTAGAATAAAGGTTTGTACCCAGCATGCGTGATTGCAGATTGTTAAGTCTGCATACAAACTGAATAAATTACCAATGCAGTAGTTAGATTAAAAAAGTAGAAGACATTAATCTCCTTACAAGTGGAGCTCATGATCTTAGTATTCTTTTTTTTTTTTTTTTATTTAAATAGTTTTTTGCTGCAGTACTGTTCATCTTAGTAACTGAACGCCTGTATGACATTATCACAGGATTTTTGCCGTGCTCATATTTTCTTGCATAGACTAGACAAGAGAATCGAGCTTTTCTTGAGGAATAACACTCCAGCACAAGAAAGGCGTTTTATTAAAAATTCCTTCTATCTTTACAAACATCAACCTGCAACGACCGCACTGTTTCCTTGGCTTCTCTCCAAATTTCCCCGTCTCGTTTCTTTTTCCTCCAAATTAAAGAGGACTGAACAAAGGCATGTCTTTGTCTTCTCAGGATGACAAGTTGGCAGACAAGGCCAGCTGCAGGAGTTGCAATAATAGAAATAGACAGACAGGGCTCAAATCTTATCCAATAGCTTGATATGATCTTTGATGAGCGCATAGAAAAGCGTTTCAATTATTCTTTTTTGCCAAAAGGCAAGGACGTAGCCAGCTTTTTATGTAACATGTAGGCTGAATGCTTTTAGAGCCGCTGGAGAAATTTCGCCTTCTCACAGTGAGCATTATGTTTAAAGTAAGTTGAAATAACTAACTGTTATTAGCTTTTACAAGGCATTTTCTAAAATTACGGGGATTTTTTTTTTTTTATCAGGGTTTTACAACGAACAACTTAGTCAGCTTAACTGTGCTTTAAAGTCTTTTGACATTTATTCTTACGCAAACGTACTATGCATAAATTATACTGTTTTTTTTGTTTTTTTCTCAAATAATCAATTCTTTGTGATCTTATGAGCTTGTGCTCCTGCAGAAGTTAAAAGAAAAGACAGTCATCAGTTCTTGTCCAGTAGTCCAATAACATATAGGACACGCAGTTTAAATTTTTTTTAGAAGAGATCAGATGTTTCGCTTCCTTTCCCAGGAAAAACATTGCTCATGTGACTTAGAATTTTACATCACCTTTATTGCTGTTGCTTTTAAACCCATTCAGTTGTCCTTTTGTGCTCCTAGAAGCACAATTTATGTAGCAAGCAAAGCCTGCTTTGGTTGTCATTAAGAAGAGCCGTGTTACTGCCTTCTAACTAACCTGGGATATTTCCTGCTCCCATTTAGGACACGTAACGGAAGCAACACAAAAGGGGAGCAGTGCTTCATATTTAAAGCGTATTCTATACGTGCACTCTGAACAGTGTAGCATTTAATAGTTTACCATGTAGAAATTTCCACATCAGTGCACTTTCCCTTGCAATGCAAACATTAAGCATAAATCAGAGGAACGTTAATCTATAGGCTTCGCAGAAGCTTTTAAAATTATTCCCCATTTGTGCTTCCTGAAATGACAGAGCCGCCGAATCGTGTAAGAGCTCCTTTGGGGTCTTTCGACCAGTTTTACCAAAAGGTGTTTAAATTTCACAGTCCAGTATCATTTGCCAATAGCGTTAATCATAAGTATTCTATAGGCAGCAATTCCACAGAGTTGGGTGGGCCCTGTCATTTATTATGCCAGTTTCTCATGTGAAAGGCATAGTTCTGTAGTTATATGTGTATATTATCACATAGATACATTTCCTCCAAGTAAGGCAGCTACTTTAATATTTTTTAAGAAATACGTCAAAGAAAGCATCAAATTTCATTTTATAATTTTAGAAGAGTCTTTAATTCAATTCAGTTCAATTTTATTTATATAGCGCCAGATCACAACAACAGTACATACAGAGAAAACCCAACAATCACACGACCCCCTATGAGCAAGCACTTTGGCGACAGTGGGAAGGAAAAACTCCCTTTTAACAGGAAGAAACCTCTGCTGCGACCGGTTGGGGTGAGAGAAGAAAAGAACAGGATGTAATTGTAACTGCAGTGTCATGTCTCAGTGAATCAGTTGGTTTCCACGGCTGTTTTCTGGCTGAGACTGAGTGACACCGCGGGGGGTCCGAGCATGTGCTACATGCACAAACAGCTGGCACTGCATGATTCATGAACACTGGAGATCAGGGGTGGATGATGGACAGGCTGCATATTGTTTTTTTTCTGTTTTTTTTTACTTTATTTTTTGCGGCGTATTCCACCTTGTTTTATTGTTTTGTAATGATTAATCATTAGCAACAAAACGAGCATATTTTTCAAACCCATTAAATTTATAAAATGCTTTCGCAGGGGTCCTGACTGTTGACTAAATAAATTGTGGAAAAGTGTTGCTCCATCACCTTTAATGTAGTCCTTAAGTACAACCTGCTGTCCTGAACACAACCACCACACCTACTGGCTAGTGAGTGCACCCATGGGAGCAGGCGCAAAGGGAGTTCCTCTCAGGTGATCCATTATGAATGTATTCTAAGGTGAGACTTGAGTTCAGAGTCCTGCACATTTAACCTAATTAGTGGTTTTTCTGAGTAATGGAGCCTGGGGGGGTCAGTTATCATCTTTTAAATCTACTGAATGAATTCCTTACTTATATCAAAAATGAGTGCAGCTTCAACATTATGTAGGTTTGTTTTTTTTTTCCCCTACCAGGCATTTGTCTGCCTTATTCACTTCCTATCTTTGCCTCCTTTTCTTTCTCTTTGAAGGTTAGCGAGAACAAACCACAAAGGAACACGGGGCACAACAATACTGTTACCATTATTCAGACAGTGACAAACGGCGCAGTGGTATTTCATTGTGCTGTATTTGTGTGTTTCATAGAGGTATCCTCTTTTGTAGAGGTTTCGGTTGGGATGTCTGAAAACTGATTCTAAATCGTTAGACAGGAAGTAAGCCTTGCCACAACGATAAGAGGCCTTGCAGAGATCTGTCAACTACATCTGAATATGAGACGATTTGGGCTACAGGCCAAAAACAAGGATGAAAGATGGAACACCTGCTCTGCTCAGGAATAGATTAAAACAAACCGTGGTCCTGTTAATGCTCATCAGATAGGTTTACGTATGGATTTTTGACTCGGACAAGGCAAGTAGGGGCTTATGCAGCCTATTTAATGGGATTTCACGGGTTCTGTATATTAAAAATGGCATTTATTTTGTTTGTGACATCATTTATCATACATATCCTTGGATTTGATCAGTCCTACATAGTCCTTAGATGATCTAAATAAAATGCGTTTTTCTTTGATGAGCCATTAATCACAAGTTTGGAAAGAAGTCAGGCTTTTTTTTTTATTGATGTGCGTATATATTTACTGTCACAGTCTTACATACGTGACTATTCCAATGGTTAAAGATTAAATATGTTCATCCCAGACAGCCCCTAATAATTTGTAGCAGATCATTCTGTTTTTGCCATTAAAACTTTCTCATTTTCTCCCTTTTTGAGTTACAGGGTCACAGACAAATCCACCATAATGTCATTTTTATCCATTTTCTTCCACTTATCCACGGCTCAGTCACAATAACTAAACCACAAAAAACGGTCACCATTGCAAGAAACAGATGAATGATTTTCTTGCCCTGCATTAACAGCAAAGGCACTAAAACACAGGATTTATTGTATCTTTACAGTCAACTTATGAACTAAGTGGCCATAATCTGGCTGCTTCCTTGTGAAACTCATTAACGTTGGTTGTTGGAGAAGCAGTCTTTTTTTCCACTTTATGTTTGCATCCTTGACACACAAGTTTTTGTTTTCCAACTTGTATTTTATCCTGAAGGCTGAAGCCTCCACCTGAAACTACCCGACTCATTTAAGTCAGAGTTTACAGGCAGACGTCTCTGAATGTGGGACGTCATTGACTTTGCAGCTTCTTCTGCACCAGGAAGTAAACCTCATGCAGAAGAAGCTGCCAAGAAATCTCCACGGAGTGTGTTCTCCAGTGTTCGTTTATTGTAATTTTACGAAAGGGACAGGCCGCCAACGCTGCCAGCGCTGTGTATAGTGTTACAAGTGAATTATTCAATGTTACAGTCAAGCCACTGTATGTGTTCTGATCTGTTAGAATGATGGACAGCCTTGAGATTTTCTGTCATTTTTTAAAATAACATTACAAAAAATAAAAAATAAAAATAAACCAGTGATGTAAAATATTCAGTCAGCACGACCTCGTGCACAGGGTTCACCTGCCTCTAACCCAAGGTGAGCTGGAATGATCATGTGTACAGATGAGTACATGAGCTGATACTGTAGTTTGCATATTTCCCAGCTTCTTGTATTAATGTTTTTTGTTCCCATAAATCAGACTTTCTACTTATTGTTACACAGCCCGCAGTTTAATATCTTTTCATGGTGAACCAAAGGTACGTTACAGTCGTTAACACTTACTTCAACTTAACACTGTGGCCCCACGACACATTTACATATGGGGAGACAGATAAAATAAATTACCGGTTCAAGTGCAGGCTGATAATAAGACCTCTCAAGGGCTATCATGTTTCTTCTTTACTGTTGCTGTCCTGAGGTTAAATTTGGATTTATTATGAGGTTGAAAGCATCTGAGCCAGAACACATATTTTTATTAGAGACTGGGATGGTGAACAAGTGGCTGCTAGGGGAAAAATGGCTATTGACTCACATGACTAGAATGCCACACACGCATAAGTTTTAATTATCAGTGGTAGAGAGGTGTGAATGTGAGAGCAAAAAGTTGTCTGTTGTCAGATTGGTGACCTGTCCGGGGTGTCCCCCACCTCTCGCCCTATGGTAGCTAGATAGGCTCCAGCCCCCTGCAACTCTGTTAGGGATAAGCAGAAGAGGATGGATGGTAGACTGTATGCTTTGTGCTTCGTCTCAGGTGAATCTCAAATTTTGGTTTGGAGATTATATTTTACTTGTTGTCATGCTCTTACATCCATTATGATGAGTTGGATTATTCAAATAGGTTTGTTTAGTTTGCTAAGCCTAAGGCAGCTCATCTATGCATGGATACCCACAGGCAGATTGGAGGTATCTTCCTTCTGTCTAAACCTCAGACTCCTTGTGTTGGGTAATAAGTCGCTATGATAATCAATCACAAACGGCGTTCTTATTTCCAACCTAATCCAAATCTGTACCAGATCTAGTGTTATCCAGTAGTATCATCTTCTCTTGCACAATGTTTTTTTGTGTGCGTGTGGTCTGATTAGTCTGAGGCCTGAAGCACCTGAAATTTATTTGCTCTATTTCAACCTCATCTCTGGCCTTGCCAGCTCGACAGCTTTGTTGTACTCAACTCCTCTCAAGCAGCTGGAAATATATTTTCTCCGAATATTTTTCTCAACATGTTTCTTTTTTGTCTGTCTGTCTGTCTGTCTTAGGGTCTGTGGTTATATTAAAATCTGCCTTTTTGCTCGTTTTCAGAGAACCAGGTCCCTCATGGCTTTCCCACTATTGATATGGGCCCCCAGCTAAAGGTGGTTGAAAAGAGCAGGACTGCCACGATGTTGTGTGCTGCCAGTGGAAACCCAGACCCAGAGATCTCATGGTTCAAGGACATGCTTCCTGTGGATATCAGCAGCAGTAACGGGCGCATCAAACAACTTCGCTCAGGTACAGTTTTATTTGATCTGATTTACTATCTTTAAACTTTTACTTTTTGGCATACTGATAATGTAGCAAAGGCAGCTATGCATACCAACACAGATAAATCATGTTTGACATGAGGAGATTTTGAAAAATACAAAAAAACATAACAAACAAACAGCCTTTGTTCTGGTATGATTTCATGTATTCACTTTCATCACAAAGGACATGAAAGTGTTATTGAACTTGTCATTGTCACCTTGATTACTTGGCTGAGTTCTTACAGAATTTTACTCCTCACAACAGCACAGCAGTCACTTTGATAGTAAGTCAGGAGTTTGAATGGTGTTCTTATCTCAATCTGGGATGCTCAACAGCGATGAATGCTCCTGCAACATTTTAAAACACGGAAAAATTATTTTCATCACATTAAATTATTTTGTAAACATGCAGCTCGGTCGCAGTCCGGCCAAACATGCGTTTTCTAGGATTCGCCTTTGTGAATGCTCTTCATTCACGGTAGTTGCTCTGTTAATCACTGAAGAGATGTTCCCTGACCTGAACACAAATCTTTGCATACTAGATGTAGCGTAACAATTCCTTTTCATACATTAGTGCCTTCATTAGGGCTATATTTAAACCAGGAAAATCATTGGTTTTAGACCAAAATCACTGTGCAATCAACTCACAATCTCTCCACCTCTGAAATAAATAATAATTAAACACTCTTAGTGCCAGGTATTGCACACACACACACCACAAGGTAAGACATGCTTTTTGCTGCAAAACTTAGCTCAATTTAGGTTTCATTATTTGATGGAACAGACGAGTCGCACTCATCAGTGCAGACTGACTATGACTGATTGCAGCGTGTTGGCAATCTGTCTGCATTTATAGATTAGATGGTGATTAATAGCAAATATTCTCCAGCCTCTTTGACAGTGATTGCAGTCTCAGATGAACCGAGATAGGTTGCATGCAAGCAGGTGACCTGTACAATCGCCTCTCGACCAAAAGTATCTGTCTGTCATCCATCAACATAGTCAACACTTAAGTATAATTACACTTTTGGAGACTTAGTTATGTCTCTGCTAAGAGCAGAGTCTGTGTGCGAGTTCAGGACAGCACAGTAAGATGAGAGAGATGACCCCTACCCCTTAAGCGCAGGCTGTAAACTCCCACATGCAGATCAGACTTGTGAGCTATGCTAAAAGTGATACACACTGCACCATCACAGGACAGCCATTCATATAGAAGCATATATGTTCATAAACCCTCGCATTAATAGAAAGGAGTGCATGTCTAAAAGCAGGTTTTGAAGCATGAGGCCTGGCTGTAGGTCTGAGGACCCAGGGATTAAATATGAGAGCTACTCCAGAAAAAGACTGGCATTAGAGCTGCACAGCAGAAGCCGGGGCGCTCATGCATGTTCACTTATCCGCGCTGGCTTTTGGCCGCGCTGCACAAGAATAACCCAAATTAAATACAAATGCCTACAAATTAGATACTAACAAAACTCCTTAATTGTTTGATAACATTTTAGTGCAACGTTTAAATTGTGCACAAACCTTTTTAAAATTTTTTTTTTACTTCTAACAGCAAACTTTTAATTAGTTTTCTTCCTCACATATATTGAAAGTGCCTGAAAATGTGCTGATGTGTAATGCCCTCGGACTAACATTCCTTTTTATTCGCTAGCCTTTTCTTGACATCTGCTGCTCTATCAGGATTTACATTACTGCCTGTGACCTGAAATGAGGCCAATTTTGCAACGGCAGGAAAATGCACATTAATTTGCCGCCACACTTTAACAGAAAAGAAAGAGCCACTTCTTATTGCATCACACGGGCTCGATTTTTATTATTGAGCGTGCAGCCACATTTATTCTTTATCTTTTTCACACCATCCAATTCATTCGCTCTATAGAGATACTAACTTCCTTTCAGTTTAATACCTCTGATCTCGATACTTCTTGCTGTCTGTCATTCTGTTTACTGTGTATGACTTTCATTAATTGCTCTTGCCCATTTTTACTAACTGCTGTCTGCAGAGTGGGGGCCAACTTAAATCTGAAAGCTTAATTAATATATCACCTTCAAATTCATCCTTTTATAATCCTGCTGTAAAGCAAGGGTAAATGTGGTTGTAGCTTTTTTTTTTTATCGGAGCATTTCAAAATATTTGCTTAAGAGAAGGGATCCTTTAAAAAACTGCAGCTTTTTCTTTTTTTTTTTTTTTTTTTTTTTCTTTTATTTTA
>VUQR01001674.1:39204-53846 GCA_015108515.1 Hemichromis elongatus | reverse complement strand
ATGTTCTATACCCCCCCCCCCCCACACACACACACTCACACACTGATCAAAAGAAAATTAAGTGTGCATGGTAGTCTTCTCCAGCCTCATGACAAAATGTGAAATAGTCACAAAAAAGCTACCCGTTTGTGTTCATGGTTATGATTTATCACTTTTTTCTTTTTTTTCGTGACAGTTGGCACAATTTGGGCAAAACTAATGTGTTTTAGTAGGAATGATATTTTGTCTCTGTAGCACTGTCACTTCCATCACGGATATGCCACCACGGGGCTTTCAAAGAAGGGGCGACCAAATCTTTCCTAAACATAAGCAGTTTTTTTTTTTTTTGTAATGCTAAAACATAACCAAAGCATCTTACCAAACATACATGAAGTAAAAAGCATAACCAGAAACCTGTCCTTTGTGTGGGTGTTAAATTATTTACTCCACTACCATTTCAAGGTTGACTTTTTAAATTTTAACTTATCAACCTTTTAGACATGATCAGTATGGGGTTTGTGTACATGTGCGATTGGGCGAATGAAAAAGTCATGTTTCGGGACACGAAATGAAAGAATAATAAAATTCATGTACAGAAACATGAATGAGTAGATTACAGGCTGTGACTTTTTCACAAACTGTTGTGAGACTGTGTTCTTGTCACAGTGTTGCGTGACTGTGACACAACTAAACTGGCTCACACTGGAAGGCTGCATCTTTTGGTCGGAAAAAGTCAGCTTTCTTAGCAACGTTCTGTCAAAGTAGCGCTCGTTATTTCTGGTCTGTGGTTTTGAATTACTGTTTAAGGCACATACATTGCGTTGGCACAGAGTAATGGCTATTTGAAATGCAGCTCATAGCTAACTACAGTATAAAACATAACAATCATGTGTGTTGTGTGGAGCGAACGCTTGTAGAATAAAGAGAATGACAACTGCTTTGCGCGGTGTGCTTTACCAGCTGTCTGAAGCAGCTTTGAAAGTAAGGTTTCTTTTTTTTAACTGCAAAAGTAATTTGCCAAACAAGACAGGATAATTTGTCTTTTAAATTAACTCTTAAAGTGTGAGAACGTGTTCCTTTTTTTCTATTTTATATAATTATAAATGTAATGCCTGTGTGTTTTAGGTATTTTGTAGACTTCATTTCCTTTAGTGACTCACGTTGTCTTTTGCAGACAAAGCCAATTATCGAGTAAGTAGGAAAAATGATAAAATTATCATAAACTTTATGTGTGTTTACTCTCTTTACACTCACCTTACACACTTACTCTATCTCTAAGCAACTGTTTCATCACTCAGCTTTTTTGGCCTGACATTTTTTTTCCCAGTCCCAATGAAGAATTCATTATAATGCTTTTGTTTCTACTCAAACATCTTTTAATGAATAACGTTAGTGTCACCACTGGGTGGCGGTATTGCATCAGAAAAAAAAAAAGAACTCATCAGTGCCATAAGGTCATCTCTGGTTTTGCACAGATGTTTCCACAACAAATAATAAGTTTGAATATCTGTTTTTTTTTTGGTGTAAACACCAAATTTCTTTTGCTGTCAGGACAAACGTTTTAGTTTTTGCTCACAAGAAAAACGCTCTTTATCGCATTTTCTTAGCTTTGTGCTCAGCTGTGCAGTGATTTTGAAAAAAGAAAGGGCGTGATGATAAAACTGGTTTACATCACATCTTCACAAGCTCAGCTCTGTTTTTTTTTAACACTTATTTTGTACTCGGCTCCCAAAATAGTTCATATTTTTACAACTTTTACTCTCTCCATTGCTGCCAATTTAAAACCTGATTCTTGCTCACGTGTGATTTTCTTTTTTTTCTTTTTTTTAATTAATCAGCTTCAGCTAAACTAACTGAAGGTAATGATGGGTGTTAGAGTAGTAAACTGTTCTACTGCCATGTCTTGTGAATTTCTTAGTGTAGGTTATAGTAGTTTAGTTGAAGTAGTGTTTGAACAATAAAGTGTATTCCAATAACAACAAAAGAATTTAATTGCAAGAATGTCTCGTAATTAAGATCGGTTAAAGTTTTGGGCTTCATCGTATTTTGAACGTCTTGCCAGCACGTCAGCGTCCATGTATGGAAACTGCTTTCCTTTGTGAAAAAAATCTTAAAGCTTTGGAGTAGTGAAGTTGGGATTTATGGACAGTAAGCAGACAGTGTGGTGAGAATATGAATGCAATGTATTTTTACTGCAGTAGTCGGGGGGGGAGTTTTGCGCATACAGACCAGTCACAGTTTACATGGAAAATATGCAGGGTGTGTTAGAACGACGCTCTCGGCCGCTCGTCGCAGCCACATATTAAATACTAAGTGATCCTCCGGATTTGTCAACCCTCCTCTTAACACGCTGCCACTGCCAGCCAAAGCTGTTTAGTATTTTAAAAATGCACCTTTGACACACGCAGTCATAAAAGACACACACTACTATCACTGCAGTATGTGACGTTGAAGGCTGTGTTTTTGTGTTTTGTTTTCACCTTTCATTGACTTGTTCACTATTTTAAACATTTCTGTTCAAAACGCTGCACTAATTTGTCCATAAAGATGTTCAAAGACAAGAAACAAAAACAGAACCATATTAAAAAGAGATAAATCTTGTGAATAAGGTAACTTTACTATAAAGGAGATACTATCTTTAATATTTCATCATGTACCCTGTGTGTTATCACTCCCTGTTCGCTTTTCCTTTGTAATTTTTATCTCGTTTTGAACAGAATTGAATTCTTGGTCCCTGCCTGTGTTGTTCTAATGTTTCCCTCACGTGAGATTAAAAGGAAGGAAGGAAAAAAAGAGCTCGTCCTGGTAGTGAATGAGATCAGCTGTCTGTCTTCACTCAGCTTCTTTGACCACACTGTTTGCTAGAAAAGCTCTTTTTATGTGCTGATACTTTAAATGTTTGGATGTCGTCATGTTCACACCTTTCCCCTGGTAAAAAAAAATGTGTTTGTATTTGTAAGCATTTGTACCTTTTGGCATGGTGTTGTAGGGTGTAATAACACATTTAACCTTTTTCATGTGTGCATGTTGACATATGTCTCAGCATGCCACAGTGCATTTACATACACAGGAATGGTCAAAGCAGCGCACTCTTGTCTCTCGATGTTAATTCAGATACTGTGTGCGTGTGTGTGTGCGCGCGCCCGTGTGTGTGTGTGTGTGGTCAGTGGGTCGCGGCTTCTGCAGCCAGCACAGGTGTGTGACATGCTGAGAGGCCTGATCCTGGTGCTCTGCTTCTCCATGATGCATTACGTGGATTACTCTATGATGTACCACCTGATCAGAGGGCAGTCCGTCATCAAACTCTACATCATCTACAACATGCTGGAGGTAACCCACACTTCACACGCTGATGTCCAAAATTTGTTGTCACTTTATGCTTTGATCACATGCTTATTGCGAGGATCCAGCTTTTCCTCCTGCAACTCGAATTTTAAAGTTTTTACAATTTAGTATGAGTACACGTTTTAGTTATTAATGCGTGTATTTATTGAATACAAACTGAATAGAAATAATTTGTCTTTGTTTGAATACTGTTTACTTCTGCTTTCCTTGTTGTGCCCTCTAAAAATTCCTTCAATGCACTACCAGTTTAGGGAAGTACCCAATTATTGCTAATAGTGGTGTTACACGATGCATTTATTACTCATTGTTAGAACTTAGTGTGTACAGCAAGTGGTGGTCTACTCTGTATGACACACAGTGTTACCATTGTCATTTAAGGGCAGCCCATCCCCCCCCCCTACAAAATAACCCTCCGCCCTACCAAGAAGCCAAAGGGCATCTAAATACATAAAAATATTAAAACAAAAATGTTATTTTTTGCTTAATTTGTGTGTCCTCATTTCATTTTAGCACAGTGTGTCCCTGAGGTTGATAAGCAGTCAACCTCAGGGAAACACTGGCATACATAATAAAGCTTAACACTTCTCTGTGGATCATGAGCTTTATGTGGTTTTATAAGACCCCAATACACCCAAAAATATTTTAATGATGGTGTTGACAGACAACCATATGAAACATATTTTTAGCTACTTTTGCTTGAGTTTTGATCCTTTGTGGACAAAACTGCAAAAATGATCTAATTTGTGTCATAGTGAACATCTGATGAATTTGTGTATGTGTTATATTACAATGTTCTACTTCTTGGTTGAAGTGTATTTATTTTGCTTGAAAAGGTCCTCTAACCGCTTTAATCCTAAAGGTGGTATATTGTTATGTCAGTGAATTTGTGGCTAAAATCATTAGGGGCCAATAAATACACAATACCTGTTCATACAGATAAGATAGTAATATGTTAGATTAGATACAGCTAATTTAACTGTTGTTATATTGAGTTAACTTATGATTTCATCCTTTCCTCCACTGTAAGGTTGCAGACCGCCTCTTCTCTTCCTTTGGGCAAGACATCCTGGACGCTCTGTACTGGACGGCCACAGAACCCAAAGAACGGAAAAGAGATAATATTGGAGTCATTCCTCACTTTTTCATGGCCGTCTTTTATGTCTGTATCCTTCCTGTTAAAGCTTTAGAGCAGCGTTATGAGGGTTTTACAGCATTAACAGGCGCGTTTTGAAGTCATCAGTAAAGTACACCAAATTGGATTATGAGGGCGGCATCTTCTAGTCTCTTTTTCTTTTTAACTTCAGTTTTATTTTTGACAGATGATATGCAGTTATAGTGTCACAACATACTTGCAGTTTTTATTTTTCGTTGTGAAGTCTTTATGATCAAGTGCTGCATGATTCAACTGACAGACACTAGAGAGAAATTTTGGGGGGGTTTTTGGATTGAATGACAGGCTATTACTGAAATGCAACAAAGATTAGTTTTAGCTGTAGTTGAAGCAAAGGTGTAGACAAAGCCTTAGCATAATATAATTTTAGCTGTAGTTTCCTTAAGTTTATAAGTGTCATTAACATTTGTTGAGACTGATATTTTTATTTATTATTTGTTAATTAGCCTTCAGTGAAAGAACTAGACACAATGTTGTTCAAGAATATCTCTAAAGAATGACTGCCAGTTATAGCTGCAAGATGTTGAGTTAAGTGTTGAGTGTGTTGTTTCAGTTCAGGGTTGGTCCGTTGAAGCACTAGCTTACATTGCTTTTAATTCATTTTTAATGTGGCTGAGTTAATTTCTCGTATTGTTTGGTTTAGGTTGATTCAGATGTTGTTTTCCTGATTATCATTTCCTCAGTCCTTCATTCTATCCTCATCATGGTCCAAGCCTCTACCCTGAATGTTGCTTTTAATTCTCACAACAAGTCCCTGCTCACCATCATGATGTCCAACAATGTTAGTATACATACACACAGAGAGTTCTGTATAAAACACACCAAACTAATAGTATTTTTTTAAAGCAATCAAACACTTTATACAAACAGAAAAAAAAAATATATTTGCATGATGATTCATCCACAAACATTAAAGCTGGTATATTGGTGATGAAATGCTGCTGTTGTAGCTGCAACATGACCGTTATAGTTTGTCTTCTGTTTTTGTTTTTCATAAAAGTGCTGACTACATTCATTTTTTTTCTTTTCTTTTCTCTCAAACATAGTTTGTGGAGATCAAAGGAAGTGTGTTCAAGAAATTTGAGAAGAACAATTTATTCCAAATGTCCAACAGTGGTGAGATATCCAATGCCTTATCAAAAATGCAGTACATTATTAGTGCAATTTTAGAAAGGTACTGTTCTAAAAATACAGAAAACATGTGTTTTTTATTGGATTTCATGTCTGCTTTGTCACTGTCAACTACAAATAGATAATAAAGGTTAGTAGAGGTCACAGTGTTCACAGCCAAATCACAGCAATAGTATTTTTGTCCTCTTAAAAATACTGTAGTTAGATGGCTAGATTGGTGACATTGCTAGTGGATATCTTTAAAAAATTGATGGGTGTAAGTTACAAAGTTTAATTAATCTTTCTTCATTGGGAAAAATTTATTCAATTTGCAATATGAAAGAAGAATACAGACCATGTATTTGATTAAAAATTTTGGTTGTATTCCCAGAGGCACTGTTTTTTTTGTTGTTTTTTTTTTAATCTTGGTCATTCTTATTGTAATCAGATGAGAGGGGAACACAACAACCCTTAATCATCTGCCATTTCCCTCTCTGCTTCCTCCCATCCCAGCACAATGGCTGGTCGTGGAGCTGGGCTCTTGTTACATTGAGATCATTTGTATGGATAATAGTCAAACCTTTGTGGGCAAAATATTAAAATTATAATACACTGAAGTTTATAAGATTTAGAAGATGTAATGCTGCAGCAAAATCCACTGTAACTGTGATATGCTTTTTCAAAATTCACAGATCTATCTTGTTCACTCAACCTGTTCAGCTATTGAGCTACAGTAGACTGAAGACCATGTGTTCAGCTTAAATGAAGATGCTTATCTATGTAATATTCTTAGACAGGGTCCTCCATAGATGGGAGACCATAATAACACACTACAGTATAATAACAATTTTATCATACAGATATCAAAGAGCGGTTCACCAGCTATGTCCTTCTACTCATCGTTTGTCTCAGGAATATGGAGCAGTTCTCCTGGAACCCTGGTAATCTTGTTTCCCTCCTTTAAACTATACGTTTATACTCGTTTCTTTATAACTAGAAAAATATGTTTTGTTTTGTTGTTTTTTTTTAAATGAATGTCTTTAAAAGTAAAAAACAACAACAAAGAAAAAACCAGACTGGGGTCAGTGCTTGTCATGGTATACAAGTTTACAAAAATGCTGAGCAGCTCCTTTCTTGCAGCTTCAGCTGATCCATTGCAACACCTTGGGGAGTTTTCTCCAGTAAACCTCAGTCAGTGAGACGGAGCAAAGTGAGGGGTGAGGGCTGGGATATTTCTCTATGACAGCCCTCTGAAAAGTCAGCTCCCCCTGCCAGTCTCAAAGTCACGCACACAGTAGATGACAGATGTGGCCCGTCAGCTGAAATCATAACACTAGTTTACTAATGCTAGCAGGAGCTACTTTTGCTAAGGAGCTATATAAATCACAAATACTTCCGAACAACATGTAGTTTGTCAGGTGGGGCTCAGAATGGGCTGAGCTGTTCTCAGTACAACAGCACAATATTCACTCAACCCATGTTTGGGATGATGACTAATAGATAACGCTTAGCTGTTTCCTACATTACATGGAAATCCAATTAAGGGAACACCTTGAAGAAATCATTAATGTTTTTACTTGCATAAATTCTAAAAGTCAGTAGAGCGGTCTGTTTTAAATGTATGTGTGCATATAAAGTGGTGTGATTATGTAATAAATTAGTTTAAAAAAAAATTTAATAATAAAAAAGACAAATCTTTTTCATCCAAGTTTCTTAAATCCCTCATGCAAAGATTATTGTGACCTGTCGATCATGCAAAGCTACAGTGGTTTAGTGTAAGTGTAAAAAATTTATTAATATGAGGATTTGCTGTTTTGTTTTTGTTTTTTTTCAATATGAATTGAACATGCTGGAAATTTTTCTTTTTGTTTTGGTTCTGTTTTATTATCTTATGTTTAATACCCTGTACCATTAACTGAATTGAGTAACTTATTTTTCTAATTGCTCCAGTACTGCAAGTTTTCTTTGGGTGGCAACTAGAGCAACAGATGCAATTAGAGAAAATGACTTAAATAATTTGGCTAATGGTGTAGCGTATGAACACAGAAAATAATAAAACACAACCAAAACAAGGAGAAATGTGTACTGATACAAATATTGAAAGATCATTTGCACCACACGATCCTTTCAAAACATTTTGTCTAATACGATTAACCTTTCTTTTTTGCCCCTCTCAGATCACCTTTGGGTGTTGTTCCCTGACGTTTTTATGGTCGTCACCTCTGAAGTGGCAGTTGATGTCATCAAACATGCTTTTATCACAAAATTCAACGACATCACTGCAGATGTAAGAACCGAACTTGCTGTTTTTTCTCTTAATCATCACAATGACTTTCTCTTCAGAGAACATCTATGAGACTATATTGGATACCTTGCCTTTCGACTTTTCCTGTACTGTGTTATTTTCTTGTGCATTTTCCAGGTGTACAGTGAATATAGAGCCAGTTTGGCTTTTGATCTCGTCAGCAGTCGACAGAAGAATGTAAGCAACGGCCTCGTTTTTTCACATTGCCATCATTATACTTACATAAACAGCGTGGAGCCCACGCAGCTAATCAATTCAGTTTTGTCAAGTGCTGTAATTTATGCTCGTCTGTCACTGTGTAGGCTTGTACTGACTACAGTGACTCAGTGGCCCGGAGGATGGGCTTCATCCCCCTGCCATTGGCTGTTTTGGTAAGAGAGAATGCAGTCTGTTGTTGCTATTCAGGAACTAAATACCAGAATAGAGCTGGTCGTTGGCACACACGCATGAGACAGAAGTTTCAAAACTCTCAGTAACTGTTTCCACAAGTTCTAAAAATGTTTAATGGTTCTTATTATTGCTGAAATAATTGTTTCCATTTTGTTTTCAAAATGAATAAATAATTCTGTTAATACTAGTGGGTTTTTTTTTTTCTTACAGCTCATCAGAGTGGTGATGAGTTCAGTGAGGTTGCAGGGAGCACTATCATACACCTGTGTACTCCTCTTTTATCTTGGGTAAGCTTTTAGGTTTGTGCTGTATTGATTTTTTCTGGGGGGTTTTTATCCAGCAAAACGAGTGAGCTTTTAATCCTTATTATGCCATTTTTACTTTATAAAGATGATATTGTTATTGTAAATATATGAAAGTACAGTTGAACCCCAGCTATTCACAGTTTAGTTATCACGGATGCACCTATTTTTCTTAAAAAATGTTTGCTAAACAATACTGAAATTTCAAATAGAAGGCAGTTATAAGCATTTTTAGAGGGATCTCAAGTTTTCCCAGATTTCAGTTCTTGGTGGGCTGTTATGGTCCCCAATCCCCGCAAATAACGGGGCTCGACTGTCATTTAATCTGACTGTGAAAGTGTCTTTAGGTTGGACTGATGATTAAAATAGTTTTTTTTCACCTCCTGTTTTGTAAACTACATGCTTAAACCACTTAACATGACATTTAAAAAAAAAAAAATCAGTAAATACTGAAATATTGGAATACTTTAATTTACTTCTAGTGTGCCAGATATGCACAGAAACTCGCACAATCATCGTCCCATGGTGAAGGTAAAAACATGCTTGCGCTGTCTCATGGATGCACACTAACCCATGCAGGCAGTGTCATAAACACACATTCATGTTCAGCGGCACACACGGTTACATAAGCATTAACATTGTGCTCTCACATCCACCCTGTGCCGAGTTGCTGATAGCCTTGCTCATTCTCATTTGCCGGATCCCATCGGGGCACGTACCGTTGAAGAGTTTCCCTCGGGGTGAAGAATACAATGTTGTCATCTCCAGTGCCATCTCTGGCCTCCCCTATCCTCCGATTTAAAAATAGCCCTAGCTTGAACAGACCGCTGTGCCTTGGCAAAGATTCAGCTGCGCTGACACGCTCTCCATCTGAAACACCCTGTCACAGCAAGCAGTGGTCCACAGACCCAAATGTGTCTGTCTCTCACTCATCACAGTATCAGATTCTCAGCCTTATAGCAAAGCCCACAAACACAGAAAGACAGTCCACACTAACATCCTGGCATAAGTGGTGAACACTGGCGATTGAAGCCAGATGGTAAGAGATTCATTATAGCTCTGCCCTAGTTCAAGATAGCATTGTGATAAAATTTCAGCGCTAAATAAAACAAAAAAGATTTAAAAAGCTATAATATGAATGGTAATTTGCATTAGAATGCTGTGTTTTGATCAAAATTTAGACACCTAATAAATTTAGTATTTATTTAATTTAGCCCACAGACTGGAAAAAAACGGCAAAGCTGAAAAATTCTTAAAATTTTTTTAAATTATGATATCACTTTAAGTTAGAGTAAGTTTTTTTTTTTAATAGACTTTCATCTGTCCAGACTCGCTGGATGCTACTTTTAAAACTCTGTAAAAGTACCTGAAGAACAGATCGTCTCTTTCTAATCAAATATCCCCTTTCCTTTGTAGACTGGTAACACTGAAAGTGTTGAACAGTATTGTACTACTGGGAAAATCATGTGTCTATGTCAAGAGAGCCAAAATGGAGGACAAACTGTTTGAGAGGCCCTCGAATGCATCATCCTCCTCTGCCAAGAGCCCCAGCAAAGCTGACCCAGCCAGGTGCCGCACACCTTCAGGTAAAAAAAATAAATAAATAAACCCTCAAAAGATTAAGATGAGAAAAAAAAAACCTTGGTTACAATAACAATCACACATATGTTATGGATTAATTTTCTTGTAAAAGCTAAACTCATAAGGATCCATAGGTTTCAGTCCCCTATGACATTCATGACTACAACACTAATTATCTCTTGAAGTGATTCAGCATGACTCACGAAACATTTGCATGCCAGAGAAATGTGAAACGTCAAACAGAAAACAGTTTTTGTGCAAGTGCTTCTTTTTAAAGATGACTTAATAGATTACACATAAAAGCAATTACATTTTAGGTCTTTCTAAACAAGCTTCAGATGACATCAGCTGTGACCTCAAGTGTAGAGCATGTCACCAGTAGCTTAACCCGTCCTTATAAAATTATAATTAATAATTCAGAGCAAAGAGAACCACAGTTTGACCTTGAGTGCTAAAAGTCATTTTACATAATTATACATCAGCTTGGCTACACTGTATCTATCAGGTCTCCAACAGTCAAGTACATGCAGAAAATAAAGCACGGACATAATTTTATCAATTTTTAAACAGCTACGGTACAAAAGTTTTTATTTGGAATGTCATATATATACAACCTTTAAACAAAAAAACTTTTGGTTGAAACTTCTGAGGTATTTTCAAGTCGGAATCTTATTTTAGAGATATGAAAAATGCTGCGATCTGAGAGGGCGTTGTTTGGCTGGCAGGAACAGATATCTCGTAAATGAGACGTCCGGGGATTTAATTTTGCTGATGAATGTTTCGTATTGCTCTTTCTCCTACGCAGTTGTTCTTTCTTCCTTTCGTTTTGTTCAGCAGCAGTAACCTATAATCGTCTTAAAAAAAAAAACAATTCCCAAAAGAAAACAATGTTTTATTACTCTTCGTGTCTCACGCTGTCATTCAAAATAGTAATTTACATGCTCAATATTGCTTTGAGTCTTGTGTTTGTCTGTTAGATGCAGCGCAGTTTCTAAAGTCTTACCAAACGGACCACCTAACTGAAGAATCGCGTTTACGTTGACCTGATTAGGCATCTAGTTGGCACTTAAATGTAAATGTTGGACATTTAGGTTCAGACAAATGGGGCAACAGGTAAAGCCCCAGCGCAGCTTCAGACGTTTAATGGAAACATGAAGAAAGTGGGGATCCTTCAAACCTATGATTTGATTTGATTTGATTTTTTTTTTGGTCAGGTAAGTCTTTTTAAGATTACAGGGTAGCGCTTGATTAATTCCCTCAGCAGTTTAAAAAGAAATCTGTTTAATATAAAACTATTTTGCTGGGCTGGGCACAACAAACCATCAAACAGTATACATAATGTTTTATCTACTTCCTGTTCTTTCCTTGATGCTTATCTCCAGAGCTGCAATGAATGGATATTGGTTATTAAGCAATTAATAACTACTACTGCAACATTTGATTTGTTACAGTATAGAAGTTTGACCTTTTGATTAGGGGATGAATTTAATTTGTCTGGGCTCAGAAGCATAAATTTATCAAATGTGTTTTGTTATTGAACTTTTTGAACAAATTCTTCATTTGTCTTCTATATTTGATAGAATGGAAGTAGATGGACACACTACTCTCTGGCAAATTATACAAACGTATTAACTGACAGTAAAAGTAGTTTGGAGATCCAGCACTACACTTAATGTAGTAAAACTTACAATGTTCAGTGTTCTGCCATAGCACTTTGTACTGGGTTTTCTATCTTATGTCACATTCTAAGAAAAGGACTACTCAACAGAAAAAATACACAACAAACCCTGTTCTATATTTTGATATTTACACATGAATTTCCTCAAAACAGTTTAGTTCATAGCCTGTCAGAGTTTCACGGGTCCCGCATCTACATTTGATGAAACGCAGATTTGGAGGTGACACTATCTCCCTGTCATCCTCAGCCAAATCCCTGCAGATCTTTTCTCCCGTGTGGGCCTCAGACCCGCCTGCTGTGCCGAGGCAGGAGCTTTAAAATGACAAAGATCCCGATGGTGCATCATGTCATCGAACATCAAAAGCGCTCATGTTTCAAATGAATCCTGTTTCTCACAGAGCTCCAGCAACATGGGTTACAGCTTCACGCTCCAGCATGTAGAGTATAATAATAATAATACATGCTTTGAGGTTGTGGGAAGCTAATGCAAGTCTCTTTATGCTTCCTTCATATTTAGCTTTTGGGATTTGAACCGTCGACCTTAAATACCATGCTCACTTTTCTGACACTAAACTACTTTGGTGTGTGCCTCAAGCTTTACCTGCTGCTCAACTGGATTCACTGCACTTTTGTTCATTTCCATATCTTTGTCTTTGCAGTGGTCTGCTTTCAAATAACACAAAGATCTGCCATCTGTCTATACTGCATGTTTTTGACCAGAGGGTAGAAATGTGTAATGAGCGGTTTCACATTAGCCATTTCAAGGCAGATGGTGGTTAACTTTTATTAAAGCTCACATATCTCCAGAGGAGTGGAGAAAGCTGCAATGTGTGACTCAAATAGCAGATATATAGATTATTTTTGTAGGGTTGAAGGGAATGTAACCCCTTCAACTGTGCCTGGTAAAATTAGTTAGGAAGTTAATATAAAAATGAGATCATCTGATATTTAATAAGTGTCTATACACAATTCACAAGAAGTGCTAATTTAGCTCTTGAGGGGTTTTTTTGTTACGTGATCTTGTAATGTAAAAGCAAGTGAAACAGATATCTGGTTCCTTAGTAGCTAAAGAGTTGGCAGTTCGTCTTGTAATCGGAAGGTTGCCGGTTCGACCGACAGTCTCGGTCGTTGTGTCCTTGGGCAAGGCACTTCACCCGTTGCTTACTGGTGGTGGTCAGAGGGCCCGGTGGCGCCAGTGTCCGGCAGCCTCGCCTCTGTCAGTGCGCCCCAGGGCAGCTGTGGCTACAATGTAGCTCACCATCACCAGTGTGTGAACGGGTGGAGGACTGAAGTGTAAAGCGCTTTGGGGTCCTTAGGGACTAGTAAAGTGTTATACAAATACAGACAGACCATACAGACATTATTCTCGTGTGCTGTTTGCCGAAACATTGAGATTAAATCTAAACAATGCGGGTTTTATCACTTCCAGCAATTTGTATGTGTATGTAGCTAATACTAATTAATTATTGTTAATTAATTAACCAAATCTAAATCTATGATAGAAATGGAGCGTCAGGTATTGCCATGAGCATCTGGCCTGCGTGCTTTATGGTAGAAGGGCAGCTTAAGGCTAGCATGCTATGATTTTGATCCTGCTCTGTGCCAATGATTATAAGAAGTTGAGGCTGTTAGTGTGACTGATGACCTGTCCAGACTGTAGCCTCCAATCAACCATTCTAGGATAGACTCCAGCCCACCTGTGACTGTAGGTTGGATACGTGAAGTGGTTAAGGGGATGAGTGGATCGCTATCAACGGATACTGTGTTTTTTTTGTTTCTTTGTTTGTTTGTTGAGTGATTTTTGGCATCAGGGTAACTGATAGTTCAGATTTCTCCATCTTCAGTGCCATATCTGAACTGCTTTTACAAATTTCCTCGGCATCATTGGCTAGTTTTGCGTTCATAAGGAAAACTATAGCAGCAGAGCATGCACTACATCATGTTTTAAGGTACAAGACTGCCTGATCGGTTTATCAATATTTTGCTAATAAGAAAATGCTTCTAAAAATAAGCTATTTGAACAATAAGTTGGCCCTTTTTTTATACATTTATAGATTTTATTGCCTGTCTGATTAAAATAGTTTGCTTTGCTTTTTCTAGGTTTCAGTTCACGATTCTTTAATTGTTGTTTCTTTTATAACAGTTGTGATTATACAAAAATTTTGGCTGTTTCATTCATTACGGTTTAAATCTATAATTGTATTTTTCCTCTGTTCAAATCAAAAAGTAATATTGATGCCGGCAAGTCTGAGTAGAAAATGGCCTTGTGCCTTTTTTTTTTAAATTTGAAACTGACATACAACAGATAAGTCGTGAAAATGAGGATCTTTGATTGGTTGGAGTCCAACTTTTCTGTCATGGGAAGAATTTAAGACTCTGAAATATGTGATATTCACCACCTAACAAAACAGCAGTACTGTGAAGCCTGACCCCATCAGAATAAATGAGATGGTGAAGGTTAGAAAGGGTGTGCACGCCATTGACAGGTATGCCGCATTTTATATTCTTCACTGATTTAATGCTGAATTATTTAGGTAGAACTAGGGATGCACCGATACCGATACCGTTATCGGTGCATCCCTAGGTAGAACTGAATGTGAAATTTTCCTATTTTCTGTTTGCCTAAAACATTTGCTTTCTTTTTTTTTCATGGCTTCTATCATGGTTGATTTTTTTTTTTTTTTTATGGCTCAGACACACACGTGTAGTGTACACAGTCCATTTGCTCAGTGTGTTGTAGTTTTCTCTCCAGTTGAATGTCTGTTCATCTCTGTCTACAGA
>VUQR01001674.1:17195-30771 GCA_015108515.1 Hemichromis elongatus | reverse complement strand
CATTGGTTATTAATAGAATCTGTGCATGTTTGCATATCTAAATCCAATCTGTCAGAATCGCTTTGATTAAGAGGCTACAAGCTGGTTTGCAGGAAACCATTGGCCTTTCACGGCTTGTCAACTACATCTCTTGCACTGTGTCATTACATAACTCGGAGTTATGTTAAAATCTATAAGGGGAGCCAGGAAAAAAAAAAATGTGCACTCGGTTTCCACTTCAGTGGTTTGTGACTTGAGGTGGCGCAGATGTCAGAGTGGAGCACTGTTTAGGCTGGGTCGACCTGGGTGTCTCTTCTCTTCAGCACGTGGTAAGCTACAGTGTTAACGTTGTTACAGCAGACTTTTAAAGAATGACTCACCGAATCCTGTAGCGAAAAAGGGTCTTAAATTCTATTCATCTGTTTCCTAATCGCATCTGATTTAAAGGGACAGCTCACTCCAAAACAAAACATCTTCTCTTTTGGAGTGACATAAGATCTCACTACTAACTACCATTCATAGCTGGTGGACATTTGTTTCAGGTGATGATAGCTTTTGTTATATACGCACGCATGCACACACACGCACACACACACACACACACACACATTTTTTGGATACATGTGGACCATGACAAATCTTGTTTTTCATATCCCAACATAGACTCAGAACATTAGCAGACAATGAGTCATTTTTATTATATTTGTTAACTAATTTACAGTTGATTGACAAGCAAAATCAAGCACTTTTCCACGTAGTCTACCTTTACAAAGAATCGTGAAAGATGGCCTTACTGAATTCAAACGGGGTACTGCAATAGAATTCCACCATTACAGCAAGTCAGTTCATGAGATTTCTTCCCTTCTAGATAGAAGAGAACAGCCCTTTATTCGAGACCACGACACACCATAGAAAGTTACAGAGCACGGTCACCTGCACAGTGCTCTGACATTAACATCAGCACAGAAACTGTGTCAGGAGCTTCATGGAATGGGTTTCAATGGGTGAGCACTGTAGGGGTAATGTGTAGTTGGCATACCATCCTTTTAAATCAGGGGTGTCCAACTCCAGGTCTCAAGGACCGGTGTCCTGCATGTTTTAGATGGGTCCTTGATCCAACACAGCTGATTTAAATGGCTAAATGACCTCCTCAACTTGTCTTGAAGTTCTCCAGAGGCCTGCTAATGAACTAATCATTAAGCTGTGTTGACCCAGGGTGAGATCTAAAACCTGCAGGACACCAACCTTAAGGCCTGGAGTTCCCCATCGCTGCTTTAAATTAACATGCAGGAATTTGGACATATAGCTCTTACTTTTTCATTTGTCCAGTACCTACGGCATCTACATTAGCATTGCTTTGGGTAGCACAGAAGAGATAATTATTTCAGATTTTCAGATTTTTGAATAGACAGCATAGTACTCGTGCTTCATGTTAGTTGTCATTTAATGAAACAATTTCCTTTTTTTAATTATAGCTCCAATATCCATCGCTTCATAGGTGTGCCGCTTGTGGATTTTTATCCAACACAGCCAACAGTCAGTTAGGCTAACCCTATAAACAAGTCTGAGATGAACATTATGTTGATGAGTAATTAGCGACGCTCCATCATCATATCTCCTACTATCAGTGCATAGCACATTACATTGTGCAATGTCTTTGTAATCTCATGAATGCTCGATTTAGTCAGCTGATGTGTTCATCACACTGTATGCGCGGCATGCGGCGCCGAGCTCGTAGGAGGTTTGATTAGCAAAGAAGCAACAAATGTCTTTCATCAGCACCCACACAAATCGAACAAACAGCGACATATTCTCGAACTTTTTTTCCCCCTAAAAGCTGCAGTGTGGAAGCCTCCAGGAGCTGTGACGCCTGCTTCACACTTACCCACACTGTCACCGACACACAGATGCTACAATCCAGGATCACAAACCCCATTTTTACACAGCAGTTTCACAGCAGTCCTGGCTTTGTGATGAATTCTTCACATTAGGATGTTGACTTTGTTTCATCAAATGTGAACGGACACTTTCCAAAAGAGCCCAGGGTCCTGATGCAGGGGAAGAAGTGGTATAACGTTGCAGTGTTAGAGGTGTGAGCCCTAATCCCTCAAATTCACAAGGGTGCTTGAGCAGGACACTGAATCAGTGCTAAAGCAAAGGTGAATGATCTCAAGACCAATGCAGCAAACTGGCTTACGAGCCAGCTGGTAGGGAAATCGCAAGGAAAAGGAAAGGACTGTGCTTTTATGTGGGCAGCGTCTTAACTTTCAAAATAAGAGCCAGTACTCTAATAGATTGCAGATGGTGTCCACATTGTGCTCGCATGCATCCTAATATTACAAGCTAATTTAGTAACTTTGCATTTGTAGCTTTTTTTTTCTTGTACTCCCATTCAGTGTGCCTGTCAGGGGAGTGATTAAGTAGCACTGACATGCTTCGCTCAAAGACATTTCAGTAGAAAACACGAGTGTAGGTTGACAATATTGATATAAACAGTATCAGAAAGGAATCAATCAAGTCCCTTCTCAAATTAATGAGTAAAAATGTAAACATGACAAATAAAGTTGCATTTATTTACATCTTTTTAGGTTCTCATGTCTGCTAATTAATCCTGGTGTAAGTCAGCCATCGCTTGAGAATAGCTGTGCATTAAGTCGCGTCTGTAGTTCTGAAATGTACCGTTTCATGCCTGTGGGTGAGCGCAGCTGGGAAGCCAGTGCGAGCCATTATCGTGCAGCAGATCCCTGTTGGAAAGTGTTTCCTCATTAGTGTTCCCTCTTCTCAAGAAACCATGTTTAGGTGGAATTCAGACCACAGAGGACGTCTTTCAAAGAACCTAACAGTTGCCAGGGAAACCCATCACCAGTGATCATGGCCTGTGTGATTTGCTTCACCTCGCTGGCTTGTGTATCTTACTGCATCATCACGATCTTGAAAAGCGCTGTGAGGTTATGTAGATTTATGCAGCTCAGGCTATATGGTCTTACCTAATGTTTGTTATTTAACACCCATTCAAAGGGAACCCAGGGTGGGGTTGTTTTTTTTTTTTTCTCCAGCAAAGAGGCATGAAGAGAGTTTGAGTGTTCAGTGAGGGACAGGTAGACATGAAAGAAACTGAAGAGGAAGACTTCAAAAGATTTCTAACCAAGGACAAAGACAAGGAAGCGCATCGTGAGCTGCATTTCTAAGGTGTTTTTTCTTTCTTTTATGTTCTTTGGAAGAAATCTTAATATACCGTAGTTTGTTAATAATATAATAACAATATAATTAATATATCGTAGTTTTTGATTTTATCTACTGTTCCTTTTTATCTACTACTTCTTTCTTTCCCATTGTAACTCGTGCTTTTTATTTGTTTTTGTTTTTTAATGTCTCTGTAAAGCACTTTGAATCACCTTGCTGTTGAATTGTGCTATATAAATAAACTTGCCTTGCCTTGCCTTGAAGTCAAATGATGAGAAATCTCAATCAAGCAGCTAAATGAAAGTAAAAGGTTGTAATACCTGGGATTTACTCAGAAGGTGTTAGTGTTCCCCCTCTTTTCTTGGTCGCTGCAAGATTTGCAGTAACATCAAAGTTTTTATAGTCAGTGAAATCTAAACTAAAAAGTAAAGCTAAGTATGAAAACACATTAGTTAACAGAAATAAAATAAACTCATTAAACTCTGGGGGAAGGTGTATAAAAAACAACTGAAAATGATGCTCTAATGCTGGTACAAATAGTTAACTGAAAATTTGTTGACGTACACCCACCTTTACCTGATGCATTTTAGTTTACCAACCAAAAACAGGCGCAGAAGATTGATATAAAAGAACAAATGTGATTTACTTACATTTGTTTCAGCAGATAACAGGATAACAACCCTGTTCTGTTTTTCACTTTATCTCCTCATTTGTCTAACTGCTTTGATGCTTTGCTAGTATTGTGTATTGTGGCTGCTGGCTAGTGGCTAGTCCAAATAGCTTAAACTTTAGCCACTTTGCTTTTTTTTTAATCTTCTTTAAATTATATGTTTACCTTGGTGAGGGTTTTTTACTGTTACAAGCTTTCTTATTGTTGTCCCACCACGGTTTACTCGAGTGGCTGATTTAGATCCCTGGGCATTTGATTTGTATATATCTAATGCTAATTTGTACGCTCAGATGTTTGTTGGGGCTCCTTTACAACGGATTACTACATCAGTGCATCATTGCACTGCTGAGATTTTGTGATTCTTGAGCTTTAATTGCAGCCTTTAGGTTTTCTGTGTTTTTGGCTCCAGTGTTTTTCATCTTCTTCTAGACAATAACCCATAGAGAATGGGCTATTGTCTTTGGGTTCATGTCAGGCAAGTTGGCTTGCACAGTAATAATATGGTGAGCAAACCATTTGGTAGTAGTTTGGCACTGTGGACAGGTGCTTATGGAAAAGGAACACCACCACCAGCAACACCAGCAGATGAAATGACATTTTAAATCATCAGACTGCAGACATTTCACACTGGGTTTCAAACATCTTGGTTTTTGTGGCTCTCCATTCTTACTCCAGGCTCTGGGATTTTGATTTCCAAATGAAATGCAAAACTTTTACTTTCATCTGAAAGCAGGACTCTGGACCACTGAGCAATGGTCTTGTTTTTTTTTTTCCTCCTTAGTCCAGGTAAGACACTCGTCATGTCTCTTGTTCAGGAGTTTCCTAATTGCTGGAATGAAGTTGCTGCTCCTTTCCTGAAGACATCTTTGTGTTGTGGCTCTTGATACACTGACACCAGTCTCATTCAACTCATTGTGAAGCATTCTCACAATCTTGAATCACCTTTCCTTGACAATCATCTCATGTCCATGTCATCCCTATTGCTTGTTCACGGTTCTCCCTTTCAGTCAGCTCTCCATTGATATGCTTCCATACAGCACTCTGAACACCCAGCCTCTTCAGCAATGACCTCCTGTAGCTTATCCTCATTGCAGAGGGTGTTGATTGTGGTCATCTGGACAACTGTCACATCAGCAGTCTTCCCATGATTGTTACTGCGTATAATGAACTAGACCGATAGAAGATTGGTATTTATACTGTTTCTATAATTATTTCTTCAGACATGGTTTCTGATGACATAAGAGTTGATTCTGCTTGTAAACGCATATAGATTTTTGTAACTTTCTCTTACATTAGCAGCAGATATTCTGTATTAAAAAACCAAGGCAGCTGGTTATTATTGGTCACATTAAGAGAGTTCTACTAATGTGAACATTATTTCTTGCCTTTAATCTTTTGCAGAAGCTGATTAACATTATTATAGCTTATGAAAAAAGGTAAAATGGTAGGAATAACAGATTGTTGGGGATATTGGGTTCGACTGCAGACACAGACCCTTTAGCATTCTGTGCTTTTAGCTGAATGTTTTATTAGGTTTAAAATTACTGAGAATTTGCTGACGAAACCCTGATTTGCTCGTAAAATTGATTATGGCACTACATCCTCGTTACTCTCCAATATATCTGGCTTTACAAAAGTAATGTTTGAAATCTGCGTGCCTTTCGGAGGTTGTTTGATACATTAAAAAAAAGAAGATAAAAGACGACATGCAGATGAGAGAGAGGTTGGCAGGGTTTAGGTTAGTTCTGATGTTTGTCCTTGAATACTGCTGTGGCTGTCCACTCTTCAGGGTTTAATTTGACAGAACCAAAAAGCCAGGGTTGGATATTGAATTGCGCGTGCCCAAAGGTCATTCATAGCACATGAGAATGACTGAGTAATGCCAAAGCCACTGTCAGGCAACAGTATAGTGCTAAAATGATTAAAGAGCGCGTCCTTCATTTGGAAGGTCGGATCTTGAGCCCCTTGACAGCCAGCATCTGTTTTGCTGAAGTGTCCTTGAGCAAGATACTGAGTGTATCTGCTACTGACCCCATCGTCTCTGTTGAGGAGGGTGACCGAGAATGCAAATTATGCTAGTGGGGGGGTGGGAAGAGGAAAGGGGTATCCCAGTAAAGAAGGAAATATGGGAAACTAAGTCATGAATCGTTATTTTTTTTTCAACATTTTTCCAGCCAGTTAAACATTTTCCTAATTAGAGATTTTCTCAGCAGCAGGCACATCTGTGGAGATTACTATTAGATGCTGTGATGATTCCCTCAAAGGGGCTTAAATTTACAATCACGATGTTTGGCAGAACTGAATCAGTTCTCTATTCATAATACAAGTCAGCGGATAAACAGATGACTTCCAGAACAATATGTGCCCAAATGATGGGCTGGTGTCCTATTTTGCAAGTTTTGTTATGCGACACAAAGATCCAGTGAAATAAATTAACATATCTAAGGCTTACTGGACAGACCAATTTCAACAAGTATTTCAAATCCTTACTGTGTACATGTTTTGCTGAGTAGCATGAACCTGGTGACACAGTGGAAACGCTGCATAAAGGTAAAAAGTTTAGAATAAAGCCAGTATAAACAAGGCATGCAACCCTACCTAGGTTTTGCTGTGCAGTTTCAGTATAGCTTATCGATGGTACTGGCAGGTCCAGTAGATAGGACGCATTTGGACAAAAAGCTGCATTTTTATATTTTTATAAGTTTTTCCATGTGTTTGATTTAGTAGGCTGGTCAGGTTGTTCCTCAGTATCATTCAATTATGTCAAGTCTTGGACAGGCACTAATTGCTCTGTTTGAACTACAGCTGGTGACAGAAGTTCCTGTCCTGTCCTTGACATCTGCTTCAAGCTCCAAGTACAGGAGGTGGAGAGCTGGTGGTGCTACACAGAGTAGGACATGGACTGCCACCTGCAGCTGCAGTCCAAAACAGGGACATGCACGTCCATCCACAGGGTGAAGAACTTACTGGACAGGCAGTGTTGTTGCTCTGTTATATTGTCACAAAGTATAAGTGGTTAAATTCATTAGTTCGTTTTAAAAGGCCTGCCCACCTCCTGTCACAAATACAATGTAAACCTTGGGGAAACTGAACTGTGTTCTGGGGGAAAACATACAAAATTACAAAAACGACCCCAAGCAGACACAAGGAGACAAGGCCCCATCTGGCTGCTGGATTGGATCTCAGGACCGTCTTGCTGTGAGGCAAGATAATAGTAAACCAGCAGATGGTAGTCCAGGTTCTACTCTGTGTAGCAGCACCAACTCTGCAACTCCTGTATGTTCTTGCAGCAGATCTCAAGACTTCTGTTACCTGCTGTAGTTCAAACCGAGCATTAGAGTCTCTCCAACAGTAGGGAGAGAGACTTGCAGTGAGGTAAGAGGGCCCTTAATCACAAAGAGTGAGTGATCACCAAGGGGTGTTATGTGTAAATGGTTAGATGGTATGCTACCATTACTGGGGCTTTTAAGAAAGTTTACTTTTGTGGCCACAAAGACAAATTAAATACTTTAGAAATATTTGAGTTAGAATTCTTTAATTAATTATATATACAATTATAATTGTTAATTTTGTTACTATTATGGTGATATTAAGCATATGTGTAATACGAATAGGTAAAACGGCAGCTGCTACCTGCTGTGCATCTGTGAGCACAACATAGGCATGGAGATCGTAGAGGAAAGGGACTGTTTATTCCATGAATGAAACAAGTACACTTTATTGCAAAAAAATATATTCACTAACAAATATTTTATTTCTGTTTTACAAAGGCAAGAAAGGAATACCAAATCCCTTCTAAATCTTTCATCTGCCAACAGAGAGAATTATGAATAATGGTGATTTGTGCACAGACTGAATGGGAAAGTTTTTCTCTTCTGTTTTGTTTTATGGAAATTGGCATAGAGTGTTGTGAGGACTTGGAGATGCTATTCAACTGCGTACCTTGAAGCAATCTGTGAGGACTGCTTTTGGAGTATGGAAGGCCTGGCCTGTTTTAGGCCATTAAGTCCCTGGACAGTTGCACAGGGACTTAAACTTACTGCTGGTTCCCTTTGCTGGTAGTAAGTTGGACCTCTTCCCAGCGAGAGTTGGATTCTGCCAGGGCAGATTGTCACTGATTCTATTCATAAATTTTATGGATAACATTTTATCGGCGCATCCAAGTGACAGAGACTTTCGGCTTTGGTGGTCTCAGAATTACATGTCTGTTCTATGCAGATGATGTTATCTGGTTCCTCCTCATTAAGCAGTGACCTACAGCGTGTACAAGAGCGGTTTGCAGCTGGGATGAGAATCAGCACCTCTTAGTCTGAAGCTATTGCTCTTAGCTGGAAAAGGTTAGAGTGCTCACTCCAGATTAGGGATGAGTTGTTGTTCCATGTCAAGGAGTTTAAGTATATGTCTTGTACTATTGCTCACAAGTGAGGTGAGAGCAAAGTAGGAGACTGACAGAAGGATTGGCGCAATGTCTGCGGTGATGTGGACGTTCTACTGGTCTTCTGTGGTACTTGTCGACCGACGTTATTACCCTCACCTATGGCTACAAGCTCAGGAAAAAATAGCAGACTAAGTGTAATTTAAAGATCATTCATTAACATATTTGAAGCAGTAAATGGTCTGATTAAAACACTGAAATAACTCAATCTGCTAAGAATTTTTGTGTTTTTGTCTGCAGACAGGCTAAAATATGTACAACATTAGCTGATATGTGCGCAATATTCACTTTATAATTGATTACTGTGTCTAGAGTGTTTAAAATATTTTTAAAAACGCAGATTTGTGGCAACTACATAATGTTTATCAAGGCCTCTGTAACACATATGTAGAAGAAATAGGGTCATGTTGCTGCCTTTTCCATTATTTTGTAGAACTACTGCCCTGAGGCCCCCGATGCGAACATGTGAGGAACACTTTCATGTCCTGCAGTATTTTAAACTTTTCATAGCTTCCATCTGTTACTAAACAAGATCTGATACGACTCTGTGTGGATTTGTTATCATCTCATTATCTAACTATCTATCTAACTGATCTGTGTTTCACAAATCCTGAATGTTGCAGAAAGATACATTTTTGTTTGCAAAATCTGGTTCATTTTTAACAATCTTGCTAAACTGCCAGGCTATAAATAAACTGCTGTGTAATTTAGCATCACTGCATGATTCCCTGGCCCAGTCATACTCTAAGAGCATCTGGATGACAGAAAGTGATGTCTATGGTTCTTCTGATGTGTTTTTGTGCTGTCACACACAGTCGTGTCATTGCACTGACAGTGATGGTCGTTAGTGCTGGGATGCTTGAGGACACAAACACGGACAGCCTTAGCCGCCTGTAGCATAATAGCAGCTGATTGCCACAGGCAATGTGTCACTGTGTGCAGCACGATGCTAAAGAGGCTATCACAGGTGAAAATGTGTACTCGGCCACACAGATCTCCTTGTTTCAGATATTTCGTCATAGCTTACACAGACTTATTTTTATTCTGTGTATAGCTGGATCAGCTCTTGCCTTCAGAACCGCCTTAATTTTAATGCTGGAAGCAATCCTCAGAGATTTTGGTGTGTGCTGTCAAGATAGCACCCCACAGATAGGTCACCGGTCAGCTTTGCCATGTCTTAATGTCTAAATGCACTGTTGCTGTCATTTGATTGGCTGATTGTGTTGATGAAAAGCTGAACAGGTGCATCTAACAAAGTGGACAGTAACTATACAGAGCAAATACTCAAAGATTCCCAAGATTAAAGTTTTTCAGGGTTTTAACATTTTTAAAAGTTGCCTCAACGTCATTGACAACGGTGCTTGCCATGTATTGCGATGCTATTATAAACATCAAGATATTTATGGTCTGAATTTTCTTTTGGAATATGGAATAAATAACTATTTAATTCAGTCAATAAATTATGTTTTCTGTCACCTAATATTTTTCTCCTAATGCCAAAGGAACATATCTTTACCCTTTGTTTGTATTTAGTATTCAGCTCCACAGCTCGGACATAATCATTTCACTACATGTTGTACTCTGTATGATTGTGTATGTGACAAATAAAGGTTGTTTGTTTGTTTGTTATTCTGATAGGTTGATAGGATCAATGAAAGAAACATGCTTTTTCTTCCCATCTTAAACATGTCTAGTAGGTAAAGTATACAAACTGTTAATGCTCTTGTCACACAACAGGATGTCTTCCATTTAAGCTGCTGCTGCCCCAGCTTTGTAAGAAAAGATCACGCTGCATAATGAGAACAAAAAAGTAATATTGTAAAGCACTTTAATTCCCTGCCTGCAGCTCTAGCCCTGTGAATAGATATCAAAATAGCCTTTAGCTACGTGTTGTTACACTTGAAATGGATCCACAAATCTGGGATTAGTCTTTCTGAAGGCTCAGCGAGGCAGGTGAGGTAGCCAGCTCTAAATGAATTGCCTCAATCCTAAATATATTATACAGCCATTTAAAAAAGGACAAGACATGTTTTAACAGCAAATTATTAAACACCAAGAAATCCAAGCTTACCCGAGGGAAAATCATTTAATAAATAAAATGGGCATGATATTATTAATTTTGCTTGTAAAGTGAGAGGAATTGTTAGTTTTCTGCTCTGTTAAATTGACATGAGTAAAATGATGAGACATAGCTAGATTAATATTGAGGCAATCAGACTGTCAGAGGTGAGATCGGTTACAGCGAGTCTACATTAGCAACAATCTTTAACCTTCACCCTGCTCTTACTTGAGGTCAGAGCATCAGCTGGTGGCTACAGAGTCCGATGTCTCACTTGGGAAATATATGTAAGGGATTTGTTGACTGACACTTTTCTATTTTCGGGACTAAATGTGTGAAGCATGACTGACAAGTTTGCTTTCGGCTTTCCGCCAGCCCGCTAGTGCGGTCATTCAGTGTTTAACCTCCCAATGAATCGCCTTGAATTAAGAGTAAATGTATTCCTATTTCCTAATTACAATTTTGTTAAAGCCAACAATAATTGGAAAATTGTAAATTGTTTTCCCGAGTAAGGATAATTATCATTAAAATGACATGGCTTTCATTAGACAGAAAAAATGAGGGCAGAGAGAGATGAGGATCTTTAAATTCTTTAAAATTGCCTAACAAATTCCATCAATGTGTTCTCATTATTCAGACATCACTTTTTTACCTTTTTTTTTGAACGTGGTAGCTGCAACAAAGGAGAATCGTTATGAGTTAGACTATTCAAACTACTAGCTCTTCAATCAAATGCTTTTATAATTAGAGCTGCAGCACTGAAACAGCACTAGTTCATTTTTGTCCGATACGAAAAAAACTGTTGGACTCTAGCAGCACTGCGCATCACAATGTTGGTTTGTACCTTTTGAAATAAAAAGCCATTCAGTATACTTTTCAGTCTCAGTGTTGAAAGATTTCTATCCGGTTTAAAGGGGAATGCGTAGTTCAATAGACTGAACAGGCAGCGAGTTTATGAGAGAAAAGTGATGCATCTCATTTAGGAGGCTTGCTTCACTAACGGCTGGCATATTAGCAGATGAGGTAAGGGGAGATAAGAGCTGTGGCATTAAGATAAGTTGAGACATTTTAGGGTAATATTATAATGCCACCATCAGCTTAAGCTCCCAGCTATCTGACAGAGTGCAGGTGAGAAATGTGGCAAAGCCAGACGTGGGGACAGCACAGGTAGGAAATCTAAAGATCGTTGTAGCAAGAAAGGCTGTGGAGATACGGGCTTATTTAAAGAAAGAAGCAAAATCGAAAGGAAATAAATGGAGGGAGTTTGCTGGTGAAAGAGCTGTCGCTTCCCCAGCTGCTGCTAAAGCCCCTGTTTCATTCGGGAACGTAATATTTGGGTCAGGCCTGGGTAGCCAAGCAGGAGAGGCGAGACGAAGCAAGCGGCTCAGTCCTGCTGAATGGATGGCAAGTCATGCATTCTCTGTCCCTTTGTTCCGCTTCATTGGTGGGTGCAATGGTGCCTGCTACGAGTCGACTCTGGGGACATGGTGAGTTGCAATTGCAGATGTGTGGCGAAAGAGGGTCGACCTGCCAACTCTAAGGATGACTACTCTAAATGGTCCTCTTCCTTGTTTAGCCGCTTCACAATATCCTTGCACCCTTCACTCAGCGTTCCGGAGACTGTTTCACTGAGTGGGATGTGTCACAGTAAGATGACCATGCCACACTCAGAGACTTTTGGTGTGCAGCTGAAGTGTGTGTTTTCTTTTGCTCTGAACTTACCGTACGGGGACTGCTGAGTCCAACTTGTTTATGTAAAATGTTTACTGAAAGTAAAGCTTGGATCTTGAGTTGGCTCCAAACTAATTAACGCCATGTCGATGCAGCTACTATTTACAATAAAGGACGGCGAAAAGTCAAGTGTAAGCTGATTAAGCTGCACTTTGCAGTGTTTCCCACACATAGGTTTTACCCTGACATTTTGCCAGGGTATATAAACCACATCGTTAGACTAGCACCACCAGCAGCCAGCGACTAGGTAAATAGGTAAATGATATCAGCCAGGATTGATCCTGGCTTTCACGTTGTTCACATCAAATTCTGGTCCTAACATCTGAAAATTGCAGAATAAATCCAGACTCACTGGACTTGTAATAGTTTTTCCAGTCTTCTGTTGTCCAATTAACAGCGCCTAAGCGGCCCCTAAGTGTATATGGTTATTTTTCCTCATTTGAGTGAAAGATGCTATCTGTGACGGTTTTGCTAGTCGAAAAGCCCTTCTCTCTTATTTTCAAAGGTAAATCAAACTTAACTGGCACGCCCAAGACCTTCCCGTCTCCAGCTTTCACGATCGGCTTGCTTGCTGGCCAGGTCATTGTTGTGGGAGTCCTCAGTGTATCATTTAACTACTTCCCCAGATAGAATCTCAAACCTCACTCTGCAGTAGTCCTAGTATTTTCTGGAGAGCTGCTCCAAGTTGGATGGTACTCAAACCCTAAACTGCTGCAGGTGGAGATCTGGTTCATATGCAGCTACTCCAAGCTGAAAGAGGCTGCAGAACAAAGGCTACCAATGCCAACTGCTGTCCAAGTCACTGACGTTGGAGCCTATCCACAGGATGAGATGCAAAGCTAATTTATTGCTCATTTATTTGTCACAAAGCACTTGGCAGATACATTTTACAGCAGAAACTATTTGAAGGGACTTATTTAATAACTCACTTATGAAAGTGTGTACGTGCCTCTTTGCGCGGCGCACATGCCTCCCTCACCTTCCACGAATAGAATCCAAATTTGTGGGAAGCACTGAGATTGTATATCACCACTCAACAATCAAGACTTCCTATCATGTAGAAATTATAAGCTAACTGTGTTTGTATGTTTTCCAAACCTTTGTGAATGTAATATCAGGTATATTACTTTATAACAGCAGGCACATTCAGTGACAGCTTGAGGGCTTCCTCTCTTATCAAAGCGTGAAAATTGTATCACAATGGCATTGTAATGAGAAATGTATTGCTCATGCTTTTTGACTTTACTGTATAATTTTCGATAAAATAGATAGTATTTGCAGAACATAAAATAGTTTTATCCTGCGTTTTGTTTGTGATGTATTTAGACAATAATAAGGTTGGCATGTAGAGTGCACTCAGAGCACTGTGGCTATTTCTCTAGACAGAGCACGACAACGTTTAAATACATCCACGACAAAAGTGAGGTGCAAACTGTAGTTATGGCTGCATGTGGGGAAACTGACAGACAGTAGGCATAATTTAAAAGCCTGTCCATCAACAAGCATGGATCAAGCATTT